>JAJHUR010139198.1:94235-126617 GCA_027495735.1 Lutjanus campechanus
ATTCAGTGACAGGAGGGTGTCCTCTCATTTCAGGGCTGCAGGTCAAACATCTGCTACCTGACAGATCATCTAACATTAGCACAGACGTGCTACACAATGGACGTAGTAGATACACCACTATGGTAACCACATTTTAATTCAGCAATTCAGCACCAAACAAATAGTTAGCCCCTCTCTCTCTCTCTCTCTCTCTCTCTACATGTGTGTGTATATATATATATATATATATATATACACGATATGCAAACAGCAGTCCACTTTGCTGGTAAGCCTGTAGTATAAGGAAAAGTTTTTCTAAAGGCTAAAATTTTTCAGAAATAAAAACCAATATGTTGCATTTATGGAAAATTTTGAGTACTGAACACTTGAAAAGTATGTATTATAGGAGACAAAAAATATCCCCATGATGAGTCATAATTATGAGATAAAAAGATGAATTCATGAGATAAACAGTCATAATGATTAGAGTCTGACTAATACGGGTTTTAGTGGCCTATACCGATACCGATATTATGGCGGAAATAAATTTAGATATCAATATTGAAATTCAAAATTATGTCAGGGCACTGAAACAGTTAACTTTCACTGGTATTTTCACAATTATAAATAACTAAATTGAAAAAAAATATATCAATAAACAAATAGAATAGAGCAACTTGAATAAAAAAAATACATAAAAATATATTAAACACAATCTGCATTATGTTGTCTAAAAAATTATTGGACAGCACGTAGGCTGATACAGATATAGACTGAGATAGATATGCTAGACCAGTATCAGGCCAATAATATCTGTCGACCGATATATCTCTGTCTGGCTCTAATAATTATAAGATTAAAAAGTCAAAACTATGAAATAAAAATAGGGATGGGCAATATATCGGTATCATGATATGAGACTAGATATCGTCATAGATTTTATGCATATGGTGGTGTGTTCTTTATGCCAGTGTTTCCCAAACTCTTTTTTCCTAGGGACTCAGCTGACAATCCTGACCCAATTCAAAACAGGCCTTAGAAATAAAACTTGGGAAGAGTTAATTTGTGCATAAATGAACATTCTTTACCACTGCTACTGCCATTTCTGCATCACCTTATATTATCTAGATCACTGAAAACATATAGACTCATTAAAGACTTGAGAAAAGAGAAATAAAAGCATTTAGGACAAGTTAACAGGTCATCGCATTAGGCTTAATTATGCTTTTTCCTGTCATCAGGAAACCACACACACATTTTAAATGCTTTCTAAAAGGTGTGCTGCATGCATAAGTCTTAAATTTGTGGAATTTCGTTTTACAGTCTTTTATTTATTTGGCAACCCCAAAAAAATCTCCTGTGACCCACCTGTGGGTCATGACCCAGTCTCTGGGATTGACTGCTTCATATATGACAGTTTTTGTAAAATCAGATTTAATAGAAAGTAACAATATATCACTTTGCTTAGATTATTGCAATATATTGAATCATACTGTGATTTTGAATCATATAACACCTTGCTTACAGTATCACAACATATTGAATCATATCACGACCCATATTGAATCAACACATTGTTGGCAGTACACAGCCCCATTTCCACTTAGTCATTATATACACATTACTGATGATTATAAAAAATCTCCTTGTATTAATATTTTGTGAAAGCACCAAAAAAGTAAGAATTATAGGGTAATTTTGATTTAATTTTTGTCACATAATTAAGACTTACCATGGGGATTACTGGCAGCAATGGAAATGACATTTTTCTTAAATTGGAATAAAAAATAACAATATATCACCTTGCTTACAGTACTGCAATATATTTAATCATATCATGATGAAGTCAGAATTATGAGATAATTTAGACTTTAATTTTTTATGTCATAATTCTGACTTGCCATGGTGATATTTTTTGTTTTACTGTCGGTAGTTTTGTTCCATTATGAATAACACGCACCTGTTCCTGTAAAGACGACAACTTAACCGTATGCGTCCACATGAAAAACACCACCAGGCTGGTGTGAATCGAGGCTACAGGTCAGACACCCACATCTGTTACTTCACTACTTCATGTAACGTTACTGCCGAGGTAACGTTACACATACTCTACTCTCTACAGTGTAGTGGGGCAGCGTTTTGTACTCTAACGTTAGCGTTGATTTATTATGAGTTTTACACGCTGGAATGTGCGTTTATTTGTCCCGTGAAAGGTCGCGTGCCACAGGCGACACGGTGAGGCACGAGCTGCTGTCAGCTGACGTTCAGAGAAAACACGCTCGCGAGCCTGTCACATTAAAGGAGCAGTCCGCGCCCTGTTCACCACAGCCAGCCGGATCATGTTCGCCTGTATGTTCTAACGACAGAACAATTAGCCAAGCGTTATTAACACGAAGTGACGCCATAAACCGTATAATGATGAGGGTTAGTAACTGAACACAACAGTGACGCCTTTAACTCACTATTCAGGATTCATGGTTTCACTCTGGACGTGTTTTTCCGTCGCCGACTCGACTCTTCCTTCCTCCTCCGGTCAGAGAAGATGACTTGTAGGTCCGGGTATCCGAGGCACTCAGCTGGCTGATAGACCGTCTCCGTCACCGTCCTCTGCTCGTTCCTCTGTGTTCCACCGTTACTGTCTCATGTAGACTTGGTTCTAGCGGACATATCCCTGTTTCTTCAGCTCAGGCTGCTCTGTTTTACTCCTTTTTTCTGCCTTTCTCTGTCCGTTGCTTGCTAGAAGCTCAAGATGGCTGCGCAGGTGCGGTAGTGACGTGTGGTGACGTGTCACTCAGAAAACCGGACAAATCTAGAATTAGACCAGTGCTGGGATTTGTAGTTTATTATAAAATGGGTTTGAAAAACAACTACATACTGTACAGAAGCCAGCATTCACTGGGGAGAGCAGGATAAACCGTTTCACAGAAAAATGTATTATCTTTTTTCAAGCAGCTGCTAGGGCTGGGAGATGTGGACAAAATTCATGTTAATAATCAAATATTAATATAATAGGCCTAATAATGAGATAAGATATTCACCTAATTATTTAAAATCAAAGTAAAGAGTTACACTTGTGTCAAAGTCACGTTTTTTTGTGTGAGTTTTGCTAGATCAAAATTATGTTATTTCCTTAAATTCCATGTACTTTTGTCCAAATCTCTCTTTTTCATTTTTTTCATAAAAATATTTTTTTTATCATCCTTAATACAGGGAAACTAAAGGTCTGGGCTCAAGTCACATGACTTGGACTCAAGTCAGACTTCAGTTACAAATTTAATGACTCGACTTGACAAAATCAAAAAGACTTTCAACTCGACTTGGACTATAACACCAATGACACATGACTTCACTTTGACTTGAAAATACTTGATAGATACTCGATAGCTTCCCCCAAACCCAAAGATTGAAAAGTCTGTTTATTAAAAAGTGTGAATTCACAAATCAATTGATCTCCCTTCATTTCCTGGATCAACTAATGTTAACACTATTCATTCTCAGCAAGTCAACACTTAATTCCCCAGATCCACATTACCTGAATCAGTCCGACACTGATCTCCAGATGGAAAAATTGATACCAAAGATCATTTCATTTGTGTACAAAACTATGAGGCGGTATGCATAACGTGCAGGTCAAAAATTACAGTATAGGAGATGCAAAAATCTCAACATTCCAAGTTATACAAAGAACAGTAAGTCGAGGCTCTTTTGTTTAAGTTGTTAAAGAGCACATTTTGATGCAGTGAGGACTTGGTATTTGTCAGTCTTGACTTGGGACTTGGGTACAAAAACTTGAGACGTACTTGTTACTTGCAAAACAATGACTTGGTCCCACTTCTCTCATTATGTTACAGCGCTCCAGCTGTAAAAAAAAAAAAAAAATTATACCAAAGCTAATTTTGTTCACTTACAAAAACTACGAGGTGGTCAACGGTTTGAGTGCAAAGACTTGAGACTTACTTGTGACTTGCAAAACTATGACCCGGTCCCACCTCTGGAGCACAACGTTACAGAGCTCCAGTTGGAAAATTGATACCAAAAATCTTTTCATTTGCTATAAAAACCAGTAGGTGGTCAACAAAAGTCAGTATGAAAACGTGAGTCAAAAATTACATACGGAGATGCAACAACTTGACATTCAGCCTTTGAAGTTGCACAAAGAACAGTAAGTTAAGGCGAATATTAACACAGTTAGCAAGCTAATGCTTAGTTAATGTTAGCTTAACAGCGAAGCAACTTTGTAACCCAATGAGGATGGAAACTCACTCTTACATTATGACTTGTTTGTCGGTCTTGACTTGGGACCTGCCTGTTTAATTTGAACGTGAGTGCAAAGACTTGAAACTTACTTAAGACTTCAAAAAAGTGGCCTGGTCCCAGCTTTGTTAATAACAGAATATAGTCACTTTCTTATTATAACTGGACAATAAATGCCCATAAATCACCCAGCCTGAGCAGGAGCTGTGCCTTGTTGAATTGTACCACTTTTGGACACAAACCACGTGTTTGATGATGCAGTATAACTGACACCCATTCTACCCCCAGGGTGTATATTTCATCCATTCATATTGCTGTCACAGCTAAAAACCCTGTAAGTCAGCATTTACAGACTCAAGAGTGCAGTAACACTTTAGATTGCAGCCCATAAAATATTGCGTAATTACCGCTTAATTTTTGCTAATAACACTGTACCAGCACAGGACCTACCAATAATTATAGGTAGATATGTACTGGTACTTACCCTGTAATTATAGAATAGGCACCCAGTAGTTAAAAATAACTACAGTATAATTTCTTTGTAAAAATCAAGAATTATTACCCTTATTCCATCTTGTTACACAGTACCTACATATATTTATAGGTACTTTATAGGTAATTACACTGTAGTAATTACACACTATGTTGCAGGCTGTACCACAAGTGTTACCAAGAGTGCAATTAAAGTTCCTTACACAGCTATGGAAGACCATGTCTGCCCAAAACAAGAAACACAGACTCAATGTTGGAAATGATGCAAAATATTAAAATTATGCCATATTCACATTTCATTTATGAGATACTATGTCTTAATTCAGAGATAGTAAATCAAAATGTTGACTTTTTGAATGAAAACCTTTAGATAGTGACCTTGTTGAACTATCACAGAACTTTGATTTACCTCATAATCATAATACTTTTGATATCTACAGACAAAATTCTGGCTTAATATCTAATCAATATCTCATAGTTTTGACCTTCAAATAAAAAAAATTAAAAAAAACCTTATTCATTATCTTATAATTTTGTCTTTGTATCACATAATTTTTACTAATCCTTTGACTTAGAAAGTCAAAATTTTGACTTATTTTTCATATGTTTTGGGGGGCAGGGTTTCTCCTTTTTCGGACAGAAATGGACTTCCATACACTAACGTATCTTCACTGGTAACAGATATTTTCCAGCAACAGATACACAATTTATATATATACAAAACAATTTTAAAAAGTGCAAAATACAGCTCCAATTTAACACAAAATTACATTTTGTAGAAAAATATTTTAGTGACTATCTTCCCCCTTCACTGCTGATCCAGTAATATACTTCAGGTAGCCGTCCTCTACTTCCTCATCAGGAGCTGCAGCAGCAGTAGCACCCACAGGAGCGGGCAGGTAGACATTTTCCCATCTCCCCCCTGAGTCTGACTGTGGATGGTGAGAGGCAAAGGCAGCAGCGGCAGCAGCCACCTCCAGGCCCTGGTTGATGTAGTTGGCCTCCTGGCTGGCCTCCAGCACCGGAAGCTCTGACAGAAGGCCTTTCAGTGTCTCGCCCAGTTCCCTGAAGCCAGGCCTGCGGCTCGGCTCCTTCTCCCAGCAGCTCCGCATCACTTCATAGCTGTGTTCGGGGAGAGATGGAGGAGGCAGGGTGAGGTATAAATATACATACAGTGTATATATACAAGAATATTCCCCACAGTGATGGCTTCAAACAAAGCGATGTCTAAGTGTGAGCCATTGCGATAGGTTTTTTTTGGATATTTTCCTTCTAAAATGATTTATCTTACATCATTTGTTTGAGGTCTGAAAAAACCATCCAGTATTTCAAGAGAAACCAGAAATTAGAGACGAGTCTATTTGCAGAGCATTGGTATAATAATCTATCATCTATCTATCTATCTATCTATCTATCTATCTATCTATCTATCTACATGTAACCAGTTATGTACAAAAATTAATGTAATCATGATCGATTACATTTACTGACAAAAAATATGTACAAACCCCAATTCACAAAACTCTGTGTAAAAGTTAAATAAAAACATAATGCGGTGATTTGCAAATACTTTTCAACTGATATTCAATTGAACACAGTATAAGAGCTAGATATCGAACGTTCAAACTGATAAACTTTGTTGTTTTTTGTAGATATACACTCATTTTGAATTTGATGTCAGCAACATGTTCCCAAAAAGTTGTTACAGGAGCACGTTTACCACTGTGATACATCATTATTTCAGTCAGTGTTTGGGAACTGAGGACACTAATTATTAAAGTTTTGAAAGTGAAATTTTTTCTCATTCTTGTTTGATATATGACTTCAGGTGCTCAACAGTCCAGGGTCTCTGTTGTTGTATTTTATACCAAGGAAAACTGTATGTTATGTATATTTTCTAGGGATAAGCACCTGATGCTCTCTATTACATTAAAATATGTCACTGGGTCGTCCCCCAATCGGAGGGTTGGTGGTTCGATTCCCGGCTCCTCTAGTCTACATGTCGAAGTGTCCTTGGGCAAGACACTGAACCCCGAACTGCTCCCGGTGCGTCACCGGTGTATGACTGTGCGTGAATGCGTTCTGATGCACAGGTTGGGTCTTCTGTAGCAGAAGAAGCCACCTGTCATTAGTGTGTGAAAGTGTGTGTGAATGGGGTAGCGCTTTGAGTGGTCTACAAGACTAGAAAAGCGCTATATAAATACAGTCCATTTACCATTCCATTTACTTAAATGACACCAAATAAAAAAATATAAAGATAGATTTTAGGTATTTTCACACTACTCTCCCCGATTTTGTTGTTCTGCCCACTGTTACCTCCACCTTTCTCTTAATTATTTCAAAATCAAACGTCCCTGAACAAGCAGAAGAACTCACAGTTTGCAGTCGCAGTCCTCGGGTGGTTTGAGCCTGTGTCCGGACAGCAGCAGGTCCAGAAGCTCGTGGTTGTGAACTCCAGGATAGGGAGTCCGTCCCCGGGACACAATCTCCCACATGGTTACTCCGAACGCCCACTGAGAAGACAGGGCCAAGAAATATTATACAGTTGTGAAATATTTTGTGAATGTCACAATACTAAAATCAGAATCTAGCTGTTCATCATGTGTCTGTCTTAAAATGTCTCCACTGTACTCACCACGTCACTTTTGGTGGTGTAGACGGACTCAGACAGGCTCTCCATGGCCATCCACTTGATCGGCACACGGATAGCTACTTTCTGACGATAATAATTGTTGCTGTAGATTTTCTTGGACAGACCAAAGTCAGCCACACACACCCTGAGGTCATCACCCAGCCTGCAGATGACAAAAAGTTTTTTAAAAAGTGCATAATGAGAACAGGTAAGGTGACACCCTCAGTCAGATTAAATAACAAAATCAGAGTTCTGTCTCCTCTGAGGCCTTTAGTCAGCTTTGTTTAAATTTTGAGCAGCTTCCTGCCCAGTTACAAGCCATGGCTGAATACCAATAGCTGAGGACAGAGAGACAGTCTTATAAGAACAAGGACTCCTTGATTTCAGGCTCCCCCCGTCTGTCTCAGTGTCTCCCTCTGATGGACTCACATGCAGTTGCGTGCAGCCAGGTCTCTGTGCAGGAAGCCCTGTGAGCTCAGATAGTCCATCCCTGCTGCAATGTCCACCATGAAGCGCAGGAGACTTTGATGGGGCACAAACTGGAAGAGGGTAGAAAAGGGTGTATTAATTAAATTTTTTAACATGCAAATGTGCATGTGTTGTGTTTGTGGTGTGGGCAATGACATGATGCAGGGGAAAAAAAGCACCAAACTGTATTATTCAGAGGTGGCAAAAGTCCACACATTCTGTACTCAAGTAAGTACAGATAACTTGTGTAAAACAAGACTCAAACAAGATGAAAGTAGAAGTACTGGTTCTATTTCTTTACTGCAGTAAAAGTGCATGAGTGGATGGATGGGTGAAGAGTGAAGAGGTGAAGAGTCAGCGGTGACTCCTTTACAAGATGTTAAGTATGTAACTTATATTTGAATAATAAACATGACATACTTATATTATCTAAATTACTTAACATACATAATTTACATAGTACATGTCTGTGAAGATTCTCAGTCATCCGGGTCATGGCATTCGTAGAAAGGGTTGTCATAGGCAACTGGACTTGGTAGAGTTCTTGAAGATGTTTCGCTTCTCATCTAGGAGGCTTCTTCAGTTCAGAAGTGAAGAAGTCTCTTCTTCTGTTCCTTCCTGTCAAGTCCAGCTGCCCACGACAACCCTTTCTATGAATACATAATATTACATTGGATTGCACTGTGTTGTGTTGCGTTGTGGTACGTTTAGTTGTGTTACATTGCGTTGTGTTATGTTGCATTGTAGTACTTATTGCAGTACATTGTGTTGTGATACCTTGCATTGTGATAATTTGTGTTATGTCGTGTTCAGTTACATTGTGTTCAGTTACATTATGTTCTTTTACGTTGTGTTCTGTTATGTTACGTTACATTACATTACACTACGTTGCATTACATTACATTGTGTTACTTTTTTTGTGTTATGTCATGTTGCATAGCGTTACGTTGTGTTGCGATGTGTTGCACTGCATTTCCCCGCGTTGCAATAACTTGCGTTGCATTACAATGTGTTACGTTATGTTGCACTGCATTGCAATACCTTGCGTTGCGATACCTTGCATTGCATTACGTAATGTTAAATTACATTAGTTGCTTCCCGTTTCAGTATGTACTTAACATACGTAGGTTACATTGCATACACGAACCTGCTTAAGTAACAAACTTATTTTGACCCAAACATGATCTTTTCCTAAACCTACCCAAATAGTTTTTGTGCCTTTATTTTGAAAGTCTAAAGTGAATTTTGAAAGTTGTTGCACATTTATTATTTGCTCCCTTGACCACGGAGCCCTGCATGTGTAAAACTGACATTAGAGGCCTGCCTACAGTGTCAGTTTGAAGCGTACGACCACTGGCCAAGCTGCTGTATTTGACTTGTTGTTAGTGAGGACGTGTTGATATTTAAAGTGGTCATCTATGGACCTTTAATATTGACAGAAAATTCCACAGCATCTAGCCGGTGGCTGAACAGGTTTACAAGTTGCCTGTGATTCCTTACCTGTTGCGCTTTATTTTAGCAATTGTACATTGTTATAAGAATAGAAAGAATGATCAAAGCTATTAAGAATGATTCTTTATGCAGTGTATCATGAGAGGAGCTGCTCTCAAACCAGTCCTCTATGTGTCAAAGTGTCCTTGTGTGTATCTGTCTGTGTAAGCATGTGCTGACACTGCAGTAAGTCCCATTTATACATGTGCTGACTGCATCTTACCATAGGAATGTCTCCATAGCGTGTAGCAATGAGGAAGCGTCGCAGGTCTCCATGTTTCATGTAGGGCAGGATGACCAGAGGGACGGGCAGAGGAGAGTCCTGCTCTCTCTGTAAAGTGACCCCTGCAGGACAAACACACACACACCTTTCACAAAACTGCTAGAGGTGGAAAGAGGTGGTAGAGGTGGAAACAGCGCCAGGTCAAAAAAATATGTCCTAAACATTTCTTAAGGAACATATTATTATAGTCACACTGGAGCATCTGAGTAGTGAATTCGGTGGTGTGTCTTACCCAGTAGTCTGACCACATTTTCATGATCAAAGTTCTGCATGATCTCTGCCTCTCTCAGAAACTCATGTAAGTCCTCCTGGCTGTGGATTCCAACTGGATGAGCAGAACATAGAAAAACAACAGAAATAAGAAGTAGCAGAGCAGAGTTCTGATAAAGGCTGTGAGTTTCAGTACACACACCTCTCATGGTCTTCACCGCCACCTTGATGTCCACACCGTTGTCTGGGGTAAAGATCCCCTCATAGACTGAGCCAAACTCTCCTGCAGAGTAACAAAGATGGACTAAATGTTATTACTCAGTTGACTAGATAGATAGATAGATAGATAGATAGATAGATAGATAGATAGATAGATAGATAGATAGATAGATAGATAGATAGATAGATAGATAGATAGATAGATAGATTTCCCAGATGCCCACTTCTGCCAACATGGTAAGTCATAATTAATAAATCAAAATTATAGGGATATGATAAAAAGTAAAAGAAAAATATGCAATAAAAATTGACTTTTTACTTTAGAATTAAGACTTTCTTATCTCATAATTTAGATGTTTTTAATCTCATAAAATATGACTTCTTATCTCACAATTTTGATATTTATCATAATTTCAACTTTTTATTTCATGATTTCAACATTTATTTCATAATTAGGACTTTTTTTAAAATCTCATAATTATTACTTTTTACTTCATATTATTTATTTTTTGTTTTATAATTATTGATTAATTATTTGACTTTTTATCTCATGATTATGACTTTAGTTCATAATTCTGACTTTCTTATCTCATAATCTCAATTTTTAAATCTCATAATTAGAATTTTTTAATCTCATAATTTCGACTTTTTTCACATAATTTTGAGTTTTTAATCTCAGAATTATAACTTACCATGGGCATATTTTTTTTCTTTCACTAACAGAAGTGGGCTTCCATACAGCTCTACGTTTCTAGTTATCCAGTAAAATATTACAATATTTATTTATTTTATTTATGGATTTGGGGAAAAATGCTACATTTATGAGGTGTTTGGCTTGGTCTGAAATGTCCCAACCACTACTGATATATTGCCATAAAACTTGGTCAAGACAGTCGTGTTCCCCGTAGGTTGAATTGTAATAATTTTGGTTATCCCCTTTTCAGTTTTATTTAGCGCCATCATTAGGCCAAAATATCAATTCATGAGTTATGAACAAATACCTAGAAAACTAATGACATTTCCATCAGCCTCAGCTGTCTGTGTCCAGTGCTAATTAGTAAATGTTAGCATGCTAACATTCTAAACTAAGATGGTGAACATGGCAAACATTAACTAGCGAACCATCAGCATATTAACTTTGTCAGTGTGAACATGTTAGCATGTTGATGTTAGCATTTAGCTCAAAGCCCTGCTGTGCCTTAATACAGATTCAAGAGAGCTACTAGCATTGCTGTGGCCTCTAAATCTTATTGCTTGTTAAATTTGTTAATGTGCGCATGTTAGCATGCTGACATTAGCATTTATTCAAAGCACTGATGTGCCTAAATACAAACGCACAGAGCCACTAACATGGCTGCAGCTGTAGTTTTGTTTCTTTAATATTTAATTCAGGAATTCAGCATCTAACAAGAAACATCTGAGCCAGACTGGGACCACTGACATATTAAGATAGAGAACATGACAGCTCCCCAAAAGTGAAGTCAGAACATCGGGATGGCCCCCTGGTGGCAGGCTGCAGTATAAGTCAGTAGCACAGCCCCTCCATGTCAAAGTACACATCAAATACATTTTTCTATAGACTGTTTCTGTCATTTTAGGCCATTTTTATCATGCTGCTGCATGTCCAAGTGTTGATTTTTCTCATGAGTTTGGTTTTAATTAGTTATTTGGTGCTATAAAAAGGCACTGAGTGTTAATAATGGACTGCAGAATCCTGCAATATGAATGTAATTCCTGGGGACACTCAGTTATTTTATCCAGTGCAGTGGGAAGGTTTCTGCAGAAGAGACATCCATCCACCATATTGAAAGTTTGCATTGTGAGGTTAAGACATTACTATTGTTGATGAGGAATCATGACCTTTGCCAAGCTCCTTTCCCAGGGTGAGCTTGTTTCTCTCCACCAGGACATCCTTAAGACTGGCCAGCAGCCTGCCACTGATCCCCTCCAGCAACTGGGCCACACCTTCCACCACTGAAACAAAGAGAAAATCATGTGAGCATCCTGTACTGTTCAAATCAGCTTCTGGTTTGCAAAACAAATCAGTCAGAATGTGTGAGTATACAAATGGTCTGTACAAGCAGTATTTTAGGATATTCACATACTGCTGTATATGCTGTGTGCAAAAACATGCAGAGATTCATGATAGACATACTGAGCATTTTTTGAGCTCTTGTTGGTGATCATTTCATTACATCATAACCTCATTTTCATATTTCTCCTGGTGCTTTTAGTTTAAATCACAAATGGCAGGAATGGTTCAGAAGCTTGATGCTGCCATGCCACAATAAGAAACACTAACTTATTTGTATCACATGAATCCAATCAATATTCTGAATTGTCCCTAGAAATCAAACCAATCTCAATCCAAATCCCGATCACACAAATCTATTATTTTGTCATTTAGGTCTGCTGTAATCTTAGTCAGCACTCCTCTGGCAGCAGCACAGCATAAGGCGCCTCAGGCAGGAGAGTGACAACTTTTACTATGGTTGCGGGGACACTATGTGTCTCCGTCACTCTAAAACTTTGACAGACAGGCCACAGAAGAACAGGCAGACCACAAGTCGTCATCACTCCAGCTGGGACATGTTTATTGTCCCCACCATCCATGGTATTATTGGTAGTATTGCCCTTACTTTGATGTTGTATTTTCCTGTCAGCACAACCAGAGAAGAAGAAGACAATAAAAGAAAATATCAAAATATTGTCGAGGAGTGTGACACTTACTGTTGGCCTGCTGTGGTACAGGCTCCACCTGCTGTGGACGTCGGTAGGAGACTTCAGCATTCATCGGCAGAAGCTCTAGTTCCTGGTCAGACCTGTAGAGAAATTATGATTTTTTTAATATCATGTAAAACCTACCTGTGCTGCGATTGGCTGTTGAAAAAAAGAAACCCCTCCTGTTCTGTGATTAGCTGTTGTAAAATCCCCCTGTGTGTTGTGATTAGCTGTTGCTATGATTACCTGTTGTAAATCCCCACTGTGTTGTGATTGGCTGTTGTAAAAACTACCTGTGCTGTGATTGGCTGTTTATAAAATACCCCTTTGCTGTGATTGGCTGTTGTAAAAAACACCTGTTCTGTGATTGGCCTTTGTAAAATCCACCTGTGCTGCAACAGGGTGTTGGGGAAAAAAATACCTGTGCTATGATAAGCTGTTAAACAATCCCCCTGCTTTGTAATTGGCTGTTGTAAACTTCCCTGTGCTTTGATTGGCTGTTCTAAACTCGTCTCTGCTGTGACTGGCTGTTGTAAACTCCCTGTCTTGTGTATGTTGTATTGTGATATGTTTATGTATTGTTGCGACCTCCAGAGTAACACTGACCTGCATGTCAAACACCATCAAACACACATCTACATTAATGTAACAATGTTCTTTGATACATTATTCATTTGTTTGAGACATGATTTTAATTCATATTAAAATATATTTTTTTCTTTTGAAACCATTGTGGTGATTCATGTTTTATGTTCATATTTTCACTGTAGAATGGGTGGTGATGAGGCAGTTTAATCTCAGAATTCTGACTTAAAACTCAGAACTAAAATACATTTTTCATATGTGGCTTTAGTCCTCTTATGTACTCAACATCTCAGACTGATGAAGAGAGGCATTTACCACACAGAATCACTAACATTAAGCGTAAAGTTGTGGTCTAAAGGAACTAGTCTTCTTTACCTGAGTTTAGTGTAGTTGCGGCGCAGGGCACACACACCAAGCGGGACAACAGCCATGAGCAGCAAGCAGCCGAATAAAACACCAACCGTCATCCACATGGAGAATCGACTCTGTTTCTGCGGAGCTGAAGTTATGACTTCAGGCTCTGAGATGTTAGACGCCGGGGTCACAGTGATCACCACAGGAGGAACTTTCCCTGCAAGAAAACGCAAGTTTTTTATGTGCCTCAGAAATTAACAGTACTTTTGACATCCTGTCCTGCTAACTGTAACTGCCATTAACTAGTTAGCTCAGCTAGCTGTGCAGCCCAGGAGTACTGTTGTAGTTTTGTTGTTGTAATACCCATTTTGGCCACAAGAGGCTGATGAACACCATTACCCCATGATCTATTTGTTTGTTCTATTTAGAGCATTGAGTAGTGGTACACTTAAGACTCTTGTGGCCAAAATGAGCATTAAAACAAGAAACATCGACAGAAAAATGATCTTGACAAAAAAAAAACAAACCTGCCTCTCATATAACCTGGACTGAACCCTCAGAAATCCCCCACTTCTTCCAGACTATCTAATGAGTGTGACCCCTAACATACATCTATGAATAGTAACGGTGGCAGTGGATGAACGTGGCGCCCTCTGCAGAGTGGACACATTGTTCCAGGCTTGCACTGTCAGTCTGTAGTCATGCTGTGGATTCAGTCCTGTGAGGCTGACAGTTGTGCTGGTCACTCCCTCCGATTCTGGCAGAAAAACCACACCATCACCACATGGCCCCCACTGACTCCCCGTCTCTGCTGCCGTCTCACACTTGAGGCGGTACATCACTTCCTGCCGGCCTCCCTGGTCATGAGGAGGATCCCACATCACTATCAGGACTGAGTCATTATGATGATGGGCTGTTAGATTCACAGGGGCCGAGGGGGGCTCTGTGGGGACAAGACAGGAAAGAAAAATATGCCAAGACTTAGAAATGTGTCATCAGCATCAAATTCATAGACAGTGTAGGTCTAAGTATGAAGTCACAGTAGTGCCATAAAAAGAATAATTCTTAATGTGTCATTAGGATCAAATTCATAGACAATATAAGTGTATGTATGGAGTCGTACTGCCACAAAGACTGAATTTTAATGTGTCATGAGGATAAAAAACAGATGGAGACAAATGTGTATGGAGTCCTAGTAGTGCCATAAAAAGAATAACATTTAATACGTGTCATCAGGATCAAATTCAGACTGCATAAGTGTATGTATGGAGTCATAGCAGTGCCATAAAAACATTAACTCTTAATTTCTCATTAGGATCACATTAGATGGAGTACGGAGTCATAGTAATGGCATAAAAAATGAGAAATTTGAAAATAATAACGAAATAAAAAAAGAGGAATGAAAAAATATATAAAAAATAAAGGTGGAAAGGTCGTATTTTTCTCTATACATTTGTCAAATACCTATATTTATTATTTTTATATGTAATTAGTTTATTTTTATGCCTTTATTTTTCTTATTTTTTTCCATATTGCTTTTGACTACTCAAATTGACAGCTTGGACCTTCAAGGAATAGCAAAAGCAATAGGGAAAAGAATGAGGAAAAATAAAGGGCTAAAAATAAATATATAACACTATATAAAAAAGGAATAAATACATTTTAAAAAATAAACAATATAGTATATGCAAAAAACAAACAAATATATCTGTTATTTAAATAAATGACAATTCTTTTAGATTTTATGTCTTAAAATTTCCACATTTATTTATTCTCTTATTTAATTTTGTTTATATGCAATTTTAATTATTTTAGTCATTTCCACAACTTTTATCTACTTATTTATTCTTTTATTTACTCTTCTTTTTTCACCTTTATTTTAATATTCTTTTTTATGACACTCTTATGACTCTGTATATACTGTACAGGTTGAAGGTAGGTGAACCAGTGTCATCAGTCAGGTTTTATTTTATTTAAAATGCATCATATGCATGATAGCAGAAATGGACAGTCAGATCCTCCTATAAATCAAAAACAAATGTATATTTAAAGTGTCTTTGTTGAACATGTATGTGATTATAACATCTTTCATCTTAGCCTGATAACATAGCAAGTGAACCTGTAGGGGCTTTAATCTGATACCATATATTAGATGTTAGTAGGATAAGACCTGTTGATTTCCTGTAACCCCACTCTGTGTTTCTTACTGGTGCAGCCGAGGGCGTCAGGTTCAGTTGGCAGGCGGCTGAAACCCTCCAGACAGTCGCACCTCTCTGATCCCTCCCCATGTGTCCTGCTATTCGGTGGGCACGGCCGGCATCCTCCACTCTCATTGGCTGGTTTGTAGTAGTACATCCTGCATGCTGAAGAAACACAGAGCATGACTGTAAAAATTGAGTGTTTTCAAAAAATTCACAAAAATGTATTTCTTTGTAGCATTTTCTTCCACTATTTGTCCAAGTGCGCGTGAGCTTCAGACGCACACGCTCACACTGCCGTGTATCAGCCTACAGCTGTGACTTTGTTGACAAAAAGATAGTGTTAGGTGACAAAAATACACATCTATCAAAGTTGTCAAAAAAATAAATAGTCAAATAAAGTACAGATACTTGAAAAATCTATTAAGAGGAGCAGTGGTTCCCAAACTTTATCTCACATGCCCCACTTTTGGAAGGCAACAAAAGTTTGACCCTTTCCCCACCCCAAAATTTTTGATCAATCATCAACAATAATTGAAGACTAGAAGATCAGAAAGAAATTAAAGTCATCAAGATAAAATCAGCAAACCCTGTTTCCCTCACATAAATCATATTCATTCAGCTTTGTTTCACTTTTTATTTCTCCCCTGGTCATCCGCGCCTCGCCTGCAGTGGGCCTGTTTACCCTAAGGGGGGCCCACCCCCTTTTAAAGAGATCTGAATAACCTCCACGTTGAGTCCAACTTCACGTACCGCCCTGAAAGTACCAACAAAGTCAGAATGTTGTTGAGTCCATAAATTCTCTGGTGTCATAAAGGGGGATGAACAATGTGGCTGTTTGGCAACACAAACCAGGCTTGGTTTTGAAATACAGAAAACATGAACCAGCGAATGATATCTGTTGAGCAATGCTCAGAAAATATGTCACATCCAAAATTAAAAACAACAGAAAGACGAAAATGAGCGGTAAGAGGATGATAGGAAAGAGGACGTGAAAGTCATTGGTTGTGCTTCATTAAGCAGGAAAAGACATGCAATCTGTAGGTCCAAGAAATCAGGATTATTTTTGTGAGATGTTTGCGTGAGGACATGAAACAAAACTCTGGTCTGTCCAGCACCTCCTCCCTCCACAAGCTGCTAATTTTAGCACCCAGCAAAAGTAAAATGTTATTGTGGTGTCATCTGTGGCGGCTCATATTGAAACCAGATTGTAAATGTTCCAGGACCACTCATTCTTTCTTATCATTATTTTTGTCATGTTGTTAATTCTAATTCTCCATGTTCTTGACTTCCCTCCATTCTTTAGATGAACAAAGCAAACTGAAGTTATTGAACATATCATAATGTAACACAGCACGAGTGTGTGATCCACTGCTGACACTGACCCTGATTAAGACCTGTGTTGGTTGCAACATGCTGGTCATTTTAAATACATATTTTCGTGTAAAATAAAGGTTTTTAACTTTGCACAAACCCCACAGTGATCCCAGCGGCGTTTCAAGACTTTTTTTTTTTTACAAGGGTGGCCCAAGTGGGACACTGTCCTATGCAGGGGTGGCACACACATGCCCACATTAACGTACCATGTTCTACTTTAATTACTAACATTACATTATCTTACAGTTTCTTGTTCCTGAGTTAAAAGTTTTTATTTCAAAGCTTAATAGTTTTACTAATATATTAATATAATACAAAGCTTCCATCCTTTATTCTTTAATTCTTCAAAAGGAAATTGTTCCTCCATTGTACCACAATACAATCAATTCATTTCAATTAAAAAACAAACCGAACATTTCTAATTAAGATGTCAGGCCTTTTTTAATCAAAAAGAAAATGTTTTCTGCCAGGACTTATACTGTATCTCTATGTATGCAAGACTATCAGGGCCAGGCACAAGGGAAAAAATGTGAGGAAGATTTTTTTTTTATTGTGTAAAGACAAAATGTGGAGAATAAAGAAAGCACACACTGAGAGGTGTATCTAGGGTACAAATTACACAGTAGCTTTTCAAGGAGCCCTAATATGAAAAGTTCCCGAATCAAAATTAACTGAGACATTTGTTTTTACATCGACAAACATTTGGAAATTGGAATGTAAGAAGAGAATTAACACATTTTCACTATTATATATTTCAGGAACCTTAATGTACAGAAAATAAAATAACTTATAAATGGTCAGTGTTTTAGAGCTCTTCCTAAATGTCTCAAAGAATGTTTTCAAGGGAGCTCATGTCCTTTTCAGGGGAGTCAAGCTCCCCTTAGCTCCCCCATAATTCAAATCATGGGTGTAACCAGGTAGATGGTTAGTGTACAGGACCATCTGTGCTAAGTATGAATAAGAAGTCCCTAAGTGTAGATGGGACACACCACTGAAAGTGGAAAAGAACAATGGAGCTAAGACCCTGTGGGACTGACAAGCAGCTGCTGGCTAACCTGCTGGCTGGCAAAGAGCAGAAGAGGGCCGGTGTGATAGACGTGGCAATCTCGGATGACAGTAACATCATGAAGAAGCAGCACAAGAAGCACAAGACGTATCAGGGACTGGAAGAACAACAGATGTAGAAGATGATACAGTGGTGATAGGTGTTGTGAAACCAAACCTGAGCTGAATGGCTCAGTGTTAGAGTTGCCACCTTTCATACAGAAGATTTGGGGTTCAAAGCCTAATCCCAATAAGGATCCCCAAGTTTATCCCCCTACAAGTAAATAATACAACAATAAGGAAAGCCATTCAAGGTTTCCGCTGAGGGACCAATGGCCCTTCTTCATATATGAGTTAGCCTGGCTTGACTCCCCAGCATGGCAGGGTTTGCATTTCCGTTACAACAGGGCTACCAGCTTGAAGATGGTTCTTTAACTGAGTCCAAGGAGGCTCAAGTCAAGCAGCTGTAAAGTGGTGGATGAACAGTTCATATAGTCTCTGGGATAAATACGCTGTTTCCTTAAATTTGTCAGAATAAAAGAAGCAGCACAATCAGGAAATGTTTTCATTCATGGCTTCATCAGCAGTAACTTAAAAGGACTCCTATCAGCTGAAAGCAAATATGAAACAAACAGCGACACAGGAGAGAAACTAAATTCTAAAGCACAGAGATTCAGTTAGAAACTACAAAAGGAATGAGAGCTGAACAGAGAGACTTTTAGAAATGACTTTCTCTCCTAGTATCACAGCACTCGCTTGTTAGAGGGGGAGAAAGGGGGGTCATCACTGGTTGGCCGCGGTCAGCAAGATGTCACTACAGCCAGCTTCGAGGTGGGTTGTGCTTGCTTTGGCCCCACTCCAGAGTAGGCCCATCTTGGGCACGACGAAAGTGGTAATGGAAATGCAAATCAGCGTGACACAGTTTGACTCAAAGCGGCCAAAAATTGCCCATGGAAATGCCCCACAAGACACACCCATGTGAAGTGGAGCAAGCTACTGATGCTTCGTGCAATTAAGGTTCGTACAACAGATTGGGGCTTCAAATTCCAATTAGGGCAAGCCTCCAGTAAGGCTTAGACCCCTGCACAAACTTACAAGCAAGTAATACAGTAATAAGTAAAGCCATTCTGCCCGTACAAGGTCTGCGTCAGTTGTTGGGGGTTCAGGACACACAAAAGATACTGGAGAAAGATAGCAGTGGCAGGATAGTAGACGTACAGGACAGCCAAAGATAACAGGAAGGAGGTGAGGATGCAAGGAAGTCAGCTACAGCCAAATGTCTCTAGAGGTTACGCCAGCAGCTTGAGTAGATGCGTAGTCATTAGATACCTAGCTGGAATAGTTAACTGAGATATAGTATGCCAGGGAATGTCAAGACACGAAAACTTCCCACATTGCCCTTGGGAGTGATAAGAAGAAAGAGAAAATTCCCTGGAAGACCAAGCCATTGATATATTATCTGCAGATGGAGGAAGTGGATGACATCAAGAAGTCCTGCCAGTGCCTAGATAAGGCACCACATCACCACATACCTCTGGAGGGTAAGACAGGTTCTGAGAAGCCACTTATTAGATACATGGAACATCAAGTTGTTCAGGACTGAACGAGGCATGACTCACTGATCCACCTCACCAGGATCTACAGTGAGGACATTGTCCAAATGTCAAGAATAAAGTTGAAAAGTCAACTTTATTCTCAAAATGTAAAATTTAAAGAAATCCTTAATGTAGTCCTAATAAACTGGTTATCAAAAAACATATGAACAATATAAAATAATGGAAAAATCTCCTTACCTTGACAGGTGTCACCCATGACTTCATGCCCAGGTTCACATGTACATCTCCCCGTCAGTGGACTCCACACTCCATCCATATCACACTCTCTAACAGGCGGAGAAACCTCCACAGCTCCCTTCACACAGGAACCTGTCAGGGGCTCCGACCCGGCCCCTGTCCCCTTAAACGATGCCAGTTGAGCCACGATGTCAGGGCACTTCCTGTAGTACAGTCTGATGGACGTTACCAGCACACAAGTTCCTGAGTAGGAGAAGGCGAGCTGGAAGCCTCTGCGGCTGATGGAGCCCAGGTTCAGAGCCAGGCTGCGCCTCAGGTGGCTGGGCATTTCCTGTGGACGGACTGTGCGCGGAAACGGCTCTGGAGTCTGGAGGTCCAAGACTTTCCGGCCATTTTGGAATCTTCCAATGGGTGTGTCCGTGTCGAAAAGGTGAACTTGTAGTGGGGTGTGCTGACCAGAGAGCTCCTCCTCTTGGGCTAATGAAATATCCATCAGTAGATAGTGGGCGTCATGGCGCTCCATCCAGTGGCTTAGAACAGTTCTCATGATGAGTTTTTTACAAGCCTGGAGAACAGGCACTTGACCCTGTGTACCCACTCTCAGACGAACTTCACCCCACTGGGATGATGGGAAAGAGAACATCAGTGAAAAGTTGCAGGGTAGAGACTCATCAAGTCATAAGGTCGACATAACATTACAAAACTGAACATCAATAACATCATCTCATGTTATTTAAATTAGGCGACCGATCATTGATTTGATGTTAGTTGTGACAGAACATAGTTAAATGAAGTATCGCTGCCACGCCAGGAAAAGAAAAACGATCAGTACTGCGTTATAACATGAAAAGTTTGTTGTTATAACAAGATGTGTTTCATGTTATAACAAGATATTTTCACATTATTACAACAAGAAACATTTCATGCATAACAATGTAAGGGGAACATTTTACATTACAGTGCTCCTAATAAACATTAGTTAATAGGTAATAAGTCCATTACAAGATGCTTATTAACAGAATTATGTGTTCAGACTGAAGTGTTAATAATAGCATAATAAACATGTTTATTGTGATATTATAGAGACATTATAGAGACATTTATAAGCTTTTTTAGCCAACTTTTTTAAGCACTAAGTTTAACCTATTATGTCATTGTTAAGCCTTTACTAAGCTTTTGTTGTTGCTTTATTAAGACTTGTACATACTTAATTATTCATTCATTAACAGTTAACAAAGCAATTTGGGGGTACTGGCTCTAAGGTGTGAACAATGCTTATTAAGGTTAATTAATCCTTTATTATGCACTTATTAACAGTTACCCATGACTTTTTTGAATTAGAATTTTGAGGCTTTTTGCCTTTATTGGACAGTGACAGCTGCAGACAGACAGGAGAGGAGGGAGATTCCCAAGTTAGATTTGAACCCAGAACACTGCATAATAATGATTCTGCATATGAAGCAGGCACTCAACCACAAGGTGAGCTACTGAGTGACTTCAGGTTATGACATTATTACATGAAATGTTTCACCTAATGCCAAGATAGATTGTATATTCCTTTAACAAGAGAAAAGTTTCTTGTTTCTTGTAGTTATTTCTTGTTCTTGCTACTTAAAAAGTTTACATGAAAATACCTTTTAAAATATGAATTACATCTTATTATAATGATAAACGTTTCACATTCTAACGTGATTCCAATCTGTTCTTCTTGTTCTGTTGTGGCAGACTGCCGTACTTAACGCTACTACTAGGAGTTTTTAACTGGTTATGATAATTTAATACTGATGCCTCTATATGACCTACATAAGTCAACAAAGCCACCAGCAGGAAGACTGCCCGGTTCTACGTAGTGGTTCTCATTTTCTGCCACCGGGTTAGATTCTCCAGGAAATCAGGCAAAGTTACTGCGACTTGTACGTTAGCCGGCCAAGAGAAGCAAGAGGAGATTTTTATTTGGATGATTTTATTTTTGACATTATAATTTGTGGTTATGGTGGATGAAACATTACTGCTTATATCCACAGGGGGCTCCAAAATCAACACAATATGAAAGCTCTTGTAGTGGCTTTAAATAAACCTTTGGAATTTACAAAACAAAACAAAGAGCTACAGGCAGCTTCTGTACAAAAATCATGCAGAAGAAATATTTTGTGGTGAATGCCAATTTAAACTGGCTGAGAATATCAATAAAGTGCTTAAATGAATGAATTGTGTGTTAATGTTCCAGATTATACAGTTACATTTGCCAAAGTATTGAGTAATAAAATAACACATGTTAATAAAGTTAGTTTGATCAAACAGTTGCCATCATTCAGCAATTAATGAAACTGTATTTTTACTGTACAGTGGAATACAAACTTGACTTTAACTCATCACTTAGCAACCCAACTTACTTCTGAGGCGGGGTTAGAAGTCCATCCCAGTGTGGTCTGTTTGTCAGAATGAAAGATCTCAACTAAACACAGAAGAGGAGAAAATAAAATTCAACAGTCACTGTGTTGGATCAGGCTGTGCTTTGTTTGACTGACAGAAACACAACAGCAGCTCATTTCCAGCAGCACAGAGGAATCATACACCTGTAGATCAGGTGTCAAACATTCATTTACTTTACATCACACTCTGTCAGGCAGCATGAGGCAGATCTTGATTCAGCACAGATATTTGTAATTCTCCCAAGTGTTTTCAGTTATCATCTCTTCATCAGGGTGGTGCATGAGACCGCTTCTGCTTTCAGGATGTGAAACTGTTTTTATAGAGTTCAGCACATTACATTTGTTCTCCCAAAACGGAAATCTTGGGAGTATATTTCTGTCAAAAGAGAACTGAATTAAGGTCAGAAATGAGTTGGAGCAAGTGATGACAGGGTGGAGTCGAGTGGGCTGTGAGAAAATCAGCCTCTATCACTTTTGCAACTTAATTTTGACGGATTTGAAGTTTGACTTTTGTGTTGTTGTTCTTGTTGTTTTTACAGTTTTTAACAAGGCTGGCAGCATGGTCATGTCATTTTCATGACTGAAAGTCACACTGTTGGACTGATGGTACAACATACCCATAATGGTAAACCAGTTAGCTACATATTACTGAAACACGGTCAATTAGCTGTATTATTATCCCAATTGTACGGACACTCTGTGAGCCACAGAGGATCACTTTGTAACTGTTGTGAGTAAGAGACTCTGACGGACCCTCCACCTCAGAGACCACCTGTGAAAGTGCAGAGGCTGAAGCTAACACAGCTAACATTAGCCATGCTACAACTGCTGCTGACTTAGCAGGCAACGGTGAGAGCAAATGAGAGAAGACCCCAAAATATTCAATGCAATATGTGGTAGGTGGGGGGTCCCTGCTCTGTCTGTAGATTTTCAAATGACACTGGTGGTACTCAAGCTCAAAATAAATAAATAAATTTAAAAACACATAATCAAAATGCCACATGCTATATAGTCACATTCATTCACATGACGCAAACGTGCGTCATCTATGGTTAGTTACAAGCTGAACTGGAAGTGTGTCTGTCAACAACAGTCGACAGTCAACAATAAATTATTTTCTTATCAGGAAAAAACCTGCCTCGCGTGTGAACTCTGTAGCTGTATACAGTAGGCAGTAGCGTGCCTGCTGTATTTTAACATCAGACATAATGGCAGAACTTGGAGAACCTCATTGTTCTGAGGTGGTACGTGGTGTAAAAAGTTTGAGGGAACACTGAGCTGAGGGATCCATGGCCTGAAAAACACTGAAGCTCTGAACATCATTTTCACTGGGGCTGAAACACAAAGGGTAGATTAGGTCTGGGCGCAGGAAGTCAGTCATCGTTTCCTTTGTAAACAAGTACATTTCCCAAAAATTACATGTAAACCAGTATTTTAATTAACTGAGTCAGGATCATGCTGGTTCCACAGCTACCGTCATTTATTTACAAATTCATTTGGCCTCACAATTAACAAATTTATGTGGATTCTATGGATTTTTCTATGCCATGATGAATTTCTTGTGTGTATCCCACATTTTGTGAATATACTGCACGAATATATAAGATAAGTGAACTTATCATACTTACAGTTTTCTAATTATATATTATAATATAATTATTACTAATTATATATTATTTTTGCATTCCCAGTCTTCTATTTATGTATTATCTGTTATACTGAGATACCTTTAATGGTACATTAAGTAGATTTGAATTAGATTAGAATTTGTTTTTTACAAAGTCTATAGAAACACCTAGAAAAACTGCAAAAGCAAAAAGGGTAACTATTGTCATTTTCTGATGTAACTATTAAAATCACTGCATAAAATTAGATTGAAGTCAACTGTGAGGAGTTCTCCACGTCTGTTAAATAACTGAGATTTCTTTCTGTCTTCAGGAACAGTATATGCATATGTATAAAAATATATATATATATATATATATATATATATATATATATATATATATATATATATATATATATATATATATATATACATTAATTATGTGGTATTTTTCACTCTGATTAAAACAATCCAACATTAAAAGTCGACCTGGACTTATTTCTCTTTTTCTAATTATAATAACATCTTGAGGTTTAACTTTGTCTTTCTCCTGCTGTCGCCATTACTGAGTTTTGTTTGAATGCTTGTTTGCTCCTGTTACAGAGCGCCTGGATGACGTATTTCCGCTTTAACATCAGTCCCAGTTGAGAGCAGGTACTGTGATTGGTTTCCTTCTGTGAGGAGCACAGCATGTGGCCAGTTGCATTTTAGAAAAAAAACCAGCAACAGCTGATTTCAGAGCTCTGCTTCGCCTAAAAGTAACGAGTAATGACAACCTTCCTAGAAATGTTGTGAAGTCAAAAGTACAATATTTGTTTTTGAAATGTAGTGGAGTGAAAGTCAGAAGATTAAAAAAAACAACCAAATACTCAAGTAAAGTCCAGATACTAAAAAAAATGTACTTCAGTACAGTACTCAAGTAAATGTATTTTGTTAGAATCCACTACTGGACTTTTATACTGTTTAGTATAAGTCAAGTGTACTTAACTGAAACTGAAAGCACGCTCTCTTATTTTTAGTTAGTACACTAATAGCAGACTCACTTTGGTTGGGTTTAGGCACCTGAACTACTTTGTTAGGAGATTAGGTCTGGGAAAAGATCAGTTTTGGTCTCACACAGACAGCTGTGTGTCATGGTTTGGATTTTTGTTGGTTATTTCCTGTTTTATTTTGTAGTCTTGGTCGTCCCTCATGTGTCTTGATTGTCATTGGTTTTCACGTGTGTGTCCACCTGTGTCTGATTTAGTTCTGTCTATTTAGTCCCTGTGTTTCTGTTTCAGTTCGTCCTTATCCATTGTGTTCAGTTCCTGTGCCCTGCCTGTGTTCCCTCTGTGGTTTTTGGGACTTTTACCTAGTTTGTGGATCCTGCCAGCCATTATGTTTTTGACTGCATGTCATCCTTGTAAGCCTGAGTTTCAGTTACTTTTTGTTTGTGATTAAATCACTTTTGGACTCTGCCGCCTCCTTTTCAGTCTGCCTTTTTGGGTCCACTTTTTGTTCAGCACACTGTGTCCTGCCCTCCTCCCTGTTTAAACCTGTTGTCCTTTATACTTCATCACATGACTTCTCCCTCTGCCTTCTTATTTTCCATAAATATGGGTCAAAATGAGCTGCTTGTTTTTCTGCTGACGGTGTCCTGGATCAATTTTATGGTGCATAATATTGATTATACCACTCAAAAGACTCAACAGTATATTGGTCAGATTAGCTCCAACAGCTACAACACTAAATGCAGCTACGCATCAGTCACAACTTTCAACAAAGTTTTTGCTTAAGGTCATACTTATTGTGTAATTTTACTCATATTTTTAGTCTCAGTGTCAGGTCAGGGTAAACTTTATTGTCCCGTTAGGGAAATTTGTCTTGGGCGTCGTGCTACATTATTGCTTCTGTCTGTATTATTGCTGACTTACAGAGGTGTGGACATCTAACCAAGGTTATTATAGTTAGCTAAGGCTAAACTAAAATTGGTTGGGAAAACATTTTAGTTAACCAAAAGAAAAGGTATTAGTTTTCAATATTATATTAGA
The DNA here is from genome assembly GCA_027495735.1 of Lutjanus campechanus. Classification (NCBI taxonomy): domain Eukaryota; kingdom Metazoa; phylum Chordata; class Actinopteri; order Lutjaniformes; family Lutjanidae; genus Lutjanus; species Lutjanus campechanus. The sequence goes on from JAJHUR010139198.1 coordinate 120,404, forward strand.
AAAAAACAAAACAAAGAAACAAACAAAAACTAGTCCACAATTAAACATCTAAAAAATAATAATGATAAAGTAAAATGAGAAAACACACTGAAAATAGAAATAAAAATATCTCAAACATCAGACAAAACAAAAACTGTTCAAAGCAAAATATTTCCTACTGTGGCCCTTCAGGGACTCCATACCTTTACAGACCTAAACTGTCTTTTTCATTATTTCACAATCTCAAATTTAGTTTTACAAATATTATTTTATCATCAAATTAAATAATAAACCACCTGAGTCTTTTAAATCAAAGTCTCAAAAACTGGTTGGTAAAAACATCGTAGTCAACGAAAATAAAAATAACTGAACTTGACTCTAGATTTCGACATGACTGACTCATGTTTTGTGTTTGCATTGTGACTCACATTTTTTTTAGTTTCACAAATATTCTACTCTCCTGAAATAATAACATTTTTAATTAAAAAATGAAATAAAAAACAATATGTAACAAACAATAAATAAAACTAATAATGAAACTAACAAAAACTCATCTAAAACTAAACATTTTCAAACAACAAAAAACTAAAGTGTAACGAGTAAACACACTCTGAACAACAAAAGAATTAAAAACAGATAATAAAAATAAAAACTAATGAAAAATACTAATAATGATTCAGCTTCAAACATCATCAGACCATCACAGAACACAAACTGCTCAGAGAGAACGCAAGAATTAATGCAAAGCAAAACATTTGCTATTGTGGCCCTTCAGGGGCTCCATACTTTTACATACTTAAACCTTCTTTTTTGTTATTTCCACAATCTCAAATTTTGTTTCACAAATATTCTACTATCATAAAACTACAATAGAGCCGTAAGCAGAAGTTGTCACATCGTTGGCAGGGGGGACTTGGTCACATGTGGATTCGACCCTGTGACCTTTAGATCCTCAGAGAAGATGACTGACGGACTGAATCACTGGAGAGACGAGGTTTCAACACACCTTCGTAAAAACTTAACGCAATGACATCAGTTGCGCAAAACTGGAACATTTCTATCTGTTTCGATTTAAAACGCTTGCAAAAGTCAAAACCTTGGTGATCAAATACTGAACACTAAGCGAAAAAGAAAACGTTACAGCAGGATGACCATGACCATGTTTGTTGATTGGTTTTTCAAAATTTGAAAAATACAACATGATGGACTTTTTGAATTGACGTCAGGTTGCAGTGAGACAAACTTTTGTCACAATTCAGCAGATGTGTTGAAGAAATTTCAGCTTTGTAAGACGTACGGCTGATTTTCTTAAGTTTGGATTGTGAAACGTCTATAAATTGAGATTTGTTTTAATAAGCCATGCCGACTTTGATCAATCATTACCAAAATTCATGCATGACAGAGCTATGACCCAATTATGAGATGTAAACCTCTGGGCACCCCCTAGAGGTGAAACGTAATGCGCTTTGATACATCAGCTCAGTGAGCGCTCCTGAACACATGTCTCAATGTTCAAGCTGATATCTTATTCCGTTCATGAGTTATTACAGATTTGAGAACGTGAGCTACTTCAATAAAACTTGACTGGCTCATAAAATCCAACCAGATTAACAGATCAAAACTTTTTTTTTTGTTAACTTTAGATCAGCAAAGTCTGTAGATGGTCCTGACTCATTTCCAGGACAATTGACCCAACGGTCTAAGACGAGTTCGCGAAAACAGGATTTTGATCAATCTGGGGGGAAAAGTCATAAAAGTTGGCATTTTAAAAGCAGAGGACTAATTGATTAAAGATGCAGGTTAATTTAACGATAAAAATGGTGAAAGAAGTCTTGAGTCTACTCCGAGCTGTTTTCAAGATAATTGCAAAAAACGTAAAGTAGTGGGAGGAATTTGCAGAGTTTTGTCTCATAGTTTTTTGGTGCACAAACACCTTTAACGGAGAAAAATAAGAAGAAAGAAAGAAAGAAAGAAAGAAAGAAAGAATAATCAGAACAAAAACAATAGTGGTTCCCAGCGAGCGACGCTGCTCAGACCCCTAATAATGAAACCATGAGTGTTTTAAAATTAACTACTATTTATATATTTTACCTCTAAGTAATTCAGTTTTTTTATCAAGATAATTTTGTCTGAGGGGATTTTTATTCCTATTTGCTCATGTAGGACACAGTAACTGTCTATATTATATCATGTACGCAGAGAAACAAGATGAACAAAACATTATAAAGTAATATTATCCAAAGTACTTTTTATCACTTCCAGTGAGTTTAAACAGCAGTGACTGCTCCTATCTTTTCCTGAAATACTTCCTCTCACTGTCCACTGGAATTTGCCCCACACAGTTTAACACCATCACATCAGCCTGTTAAAGTTTGATATATGAATGATGTCCTGACCTGAACCTAAAGCACCTGTTCACTCACCCTCCTCTGCTGCATGTTGTGTGTCACAGGCAGCCTCCCACATCCACATCCACAGCAGGAGTAAAGTAGGCCACAGTGTCGTGTTACACACAGGCATGTTTTCAGGTCAGATCATAATCCACTGTCACATCCAGCCTGTCAGTTAGTCAGTCAGTCACTCTGTCAGTTCTTCAGAGGGTCAGTCTAATGTGTTTACTTGTGATTTGGCTCAGAGGAATGCTGTAATTAAAGTGCCGAGACAAGCCTTCCTCCTCTGGAAAACACGCCCATGCCTACTGAGTTCCTGTATTTATATTGTGTGCTACAACAAGACACTGTACAACACACACAACACAGAATCAGTACAGATCCACAAATAATACACTGAACAAAATTAAAATCTAGCCTAGATACAGTATAGCCACATGCCAACTAACATGTTCATAAGTAATTTAATGTCGGCCTGTTTTCTGTGTATTAGAGGGGCAGTAAATTCCTCTCACCCGTGGCGCTATTTATCCATCTAGATCGATGTTTCTCAAACTTTTTACACTGCATGCTACTTCAGAAAATATTGAGCTCTTCAGGTACCACCTGACATTCGGTGTCATTTGGTGTCTCAAGTAGCCACTAAGCTTGGTTTTTGATTCATTGTCGTCCACTGCGCATGAAACTTGGCACACGTTAGTTGTGGTGAAAAATTTTGACTGATATAACTTTTAGTGGTGGGTGTGGTCAATGGCTTGAAGCACAAAAAGTCTGTAGGGACCCACAGCCTAAACTCAACAGGAAGTTTGTATTTGTATTTGAACAAACTCCTCCTACAGAATTCATCGGAACAACTTCAAAATCAGTGTTTGCCATCTAGACTATGATTAAAAAGTATTAAAAGATTTAGCTAGCTATCGTTGAAGGGTGTGGCCATGGCGTGGCGTTGTATTTTGATGTCTTGCCGTGAAATACGACATTGCTATAACTTAAGTATAAATGATCCAAACTACACCAACCTTCACACAGTCCTATCTCATAGTTATAGCACCACCTACTGGCGACAGAAAACGACATGTGTTGGACTCTGACGTGCTCCTCCTAGCAGGTTGACCATATCCAACTCAAATCTGTTCAGAAAGGCCTAAAGATGTTGGTAATGCTGTATTGTGAAGATAATGATGTATCATCAAACGGCGTTGCCGTGACAGCATAGCAAACTTCCATGTTTCACCAAAACACAGGAAGTTGTGTTAACGTCAGTGTACATACTGTAGGCGAATCTCCCTGAAACTTCACACGGTTGATAACAGTCCACGCCTGAGCATATGATATGACTCGTCGATGGGGCGTGGCCAAATGGGTTAGTTTTTGTCTTGTGTTAGTTGGCATCCATCTTGTTTTCTGCTTGTGTGTTATTGGTTTGACTTAGTTAGTATGTTTACTGAGGCCTCCACAACAGTGTGTCCCTTCCTTGGTCACAGAGACAGCTGCTCCATGAAAGAGGCTTTTTATAGACTCATTACAGTACATTCAAGAATTAATTAATGAATTGTATGAAATGTTTATGAGTGTTAAATGAGTGTTAATGTCAGAGAAGACAAATGGAGGATAAACTCTTTTACTTTTGTCTTTCCCAAATGTTACTGAGGCTCTGACCTGAACTCAGGTGTGTGTTTAAAGCTTTTGTTCAGTTTGCACAAGACAGACTTCATTATACTCTAATGTCTAGTGTCACTTAAACTAACTGAAGTGTAGTTTCACCATTTCCTGTAGTCCATAATGTCCACATCACCTGCAGCAGGTTTATACATTAATGTCCTGTTGAAACCAGTATGAACAAATGTCCTCCTTTCTACTTCTACTGATTTCTCTCATTTCTGCTTCTTTTCTTTGAATGCTGTAGTAACTCAGGTCGACTGAGATAAATGTGTGAGGCAGATTCAGCAAATTGAACAGTTTTTAAAGACTCTGCTGTGAACATAAAATTGTAAATAGTTAACTCTCAACATTGGAAATTTATTTTTAGCAAATTAATGCAACAGATTCAAAGCCTTCACATAACAATTGGAATAAAACTGTAATCAGAATTATTTGCATAAATGTCTCTAACACTGCCTGTTTCACTGACATTAAAAATAGCACCAAACTCAGGTCAGTTGCTGTGAAAGAGGTCTGACAGATTCTGAAGTGAAGAACTGAGCCAGGCCGCCATGTTGGAAGTAGCCAAACAAGTGGCTCCAGGGCGCCTCCTGAGGCGGCTACCAGGGGTGGTCAAAGGTCACTGTGACATCATAATGTTCACATCTCTATCAGTCACTGTACCCTTCTGTTAAAAGTTTTTAAAAAGATTTAGCTGTGGTTGAACGACGTCACTGTGGCGTCAAGTTTTGATGTTTCACCATGAAACAGGAAGTTGTTGTGACTTCGCGCTTCATGGTTGAATCCGCCCCAAACATAACATGTTTGATCAGATACCCAGCCTAAATACATCTACACAACAATATTTAGTCAGTGTTGTAAAATGGCCCCATCACGCCCTCTACAATATTTCACTGAAGCAGCCCCCACAGTATGTTTCCTCTACATGTGCAAAAATCAGTAGACACGCGTTTCATGTCCAGGTGCAGAGAAAAACGTTTGCGATCAATTTTGGTGCTTTCTACACATTGTATTTTAACAAACTCCTCCTGAGAATTGATCAGATTGACATTAAAATTGTTGTGTTCCATCTAGACTAGTTTGTGATCAGTGGTTATTAAAAGATGTGTCTTTTGTTGAAGGGTGTGGCATGGAGTCTCGCCATGAAACAGGAAGTTACTGTAATTTAAGTATAAATGATCAAATCAGCCTGTTCACATGTTTGGTAAGAATCCCTTCATGATCACGTTTACTTTCCAATCAAGAATCACAGTTTGGGAATCACACAGCATATAATTAGTGGTGCCACCTAGTGGAGACAGGAGTGGCATCAAACTCCTTCCTGCAGTGTCCAGAACCTGTCTCTTATACACATCTGGTGCAGATCATATACTTCAGTAATGTTTAACTAACATATGATTTAATGCAGGGTGTTTGATTCATTTTTGATCAGGTCTCTCTGACTTTATGTAGCTCGTTCACACTTAAATCATCATCAGTTAAGGAATGTTAATCCACAGTTACTTCATATATTAATTGATCAAATTAGCTGGATTAGCTGGTTAATTACAAATACTCAAATTATTGTAATTAAGTAGTTTTTTGGGGAACTTGTACTTTTATGAGTAGATTTTCAGGTCTAATTAATATCCAAACTTTTCATCTGCATTTTAGCAGCCAATCAGGTGATCTGATCACAAATGAGCCAATGAAAACAAAGACATACAACTGAAAAACAAAACAAAATGTTGTGGCAGCACACATTTAGAGTAAGGATGTTAATGATTATGATTAATCAATTAATTGCCATTAAGAATTTAACCAATTACAAATGTGTTCATTGATATTTAATCAGTGGTCATGGAAGTAACTGCACCTCATTTAACATTGAGAAATGAGAAATGAGAAAATAATGAACAAAAAAAAAGAAAGAAAGAAAATTAGTTTTAGTTTTTTATCTTATAAATTATTAATGATTAATCAGTTGTTTGCACTTTCAACAGCTGGTTCAGAAAAACGCACAAAATTTGGAACCCTGATTTGGAGAGGTGACTATGACATCAGCAGTTAAAAGTAACTAATACTCTGAGTAGTTTTTGAGACAAATACTTTGTACTTTAACTGAAGTATATTTCTAACAAAAGTACTTTTACTTGTAATTGAGTAATATTTTAGTAATGTAACAGTACTTGTACTTGAGTACA
>JAJHUR010139200.1:0-25805 GCA_027495735.1 Lutjanus campechanus
ATTTGTCATTTAAGCACCTGTAATCTATAAATCTCAAAATAAATTCAAATTGGTGGAACCTGCTGACAATCATTTATTTTCTCTAATATAATGCTAGAACAAATGAGGGTTTAGTCAGGAATAGTCACAGACCAAAGAAGAAAAGCAAACATTTTGGAAGACGAGATCAGACAGAGGATTCCAGATAGCAGTTGGTCGCTACAGAGTCCTCAAAACCTGCATGCTGTTATTGTCTGGGGGCTACAAACTGCTGCTAAACAGGCTGAAGCCCTGAAACGTCCTGAGCACAGCAAAGTATGATGAAATAAGAAAATACAGGCAGAGAGCAGGGTCTCATAAGTGATGATTTATAGGAATTATTTTAATATGAGTCTTTTTAAGAAAATGCTGCACAGCGTGCTTTTAAATGTTAAGGCAGGGAAATAAAAAGTTTATCTTCACTATTTCAGTGTCAGACCTTTTTAATGTTTCTTATGGAAATATAACTCCTCTGACACTGAAATAGTGCAGTGGGTTTTTAAATAATAATACGGAAATAGTTACATAATCACATGGTGTTAAAATGTATTTATCTTCCATTTCTTGCAGACACCACATATTTGCATTTAAGGACATCATGCTCATTTCACAGCCAGGCTCACTCTGTCTGTCTGTCTTCCTGCTTTTATGTTTGTCCCTGCAACCACCTGTGTGTCAGTGTGTTGGTTACACTGGATGCCTTGGGATTTTGATTTTGCTGATAAATGCTGTGTTTAATTAGCATCAGACCTTGAACGCTTTCAGACTTTGTTCAGCATACTTCCCCAATGTCAAAATAAGCTATGAAACTCACTTTCTGGCCACATTTCAGTGTCCACAGGCCATTTTTTTCAGTATGCTGTACACATTTTTATTCAGATGGCCTTTTGCTGCACCACAAACTCCTACTACTTGGTCAGGGTGACTACGCAGTGGGTGGTTGAACTGTGGGGAGAGCGCAAACCCTCGACAACCTCCTGTTCAAGGTTTTCATGGGAGTGTGAAAAAAGTGTGGCTGGCGTCATCGTGTGTCACAGAGGGCGCACATGTCTGTCTCCTCCCTCCCCAGGCCAGCAGGAGAACTGGACATTATAAAATTGGGATGATGTTGAGAAAAACTGAAAAGAAGTTTACCACTCTGGAAGAAAGAAAAAATGTTGAACAGTACATACACACAGTCAACACATTGTAAATAGAGTATATAAGCAAACACACTCACACACCTTGTACACCAGTGTGCAATTAACAATTTGCTAAGCCTCACTCCTCTAGGTTATTGTTGATATGCCTGTCAAGCTTTCCATGGCACACAATCCAGTTTACAGTGATAACAGTGAAACATTAAACTCTCAGAATTATTTTAATTTTTGAAACAATGGGTCCTTGATTTCTGGAAGAAGTAAGCAAAAACCAGGCTCTCATTTCCAGCTGGGAACAATACATTTTTCTGGCTAAAATGACAACTGTCACTTGCAGATTTCAGAAACTATAGCCAGCTAGCTAATTAAGCTAAACTAACTCACCCACAGTTGATTGAAAACACTGTTCCCAGCACCAGACATATGTTATCATTTTTGTTGAGCTATGCACTTACTAAATGTTTAAACAAAAAGAAATCCTTTGCTTACACTTGAGCAATTTTGCTTTTGATTTTGGAAAGCCTAAATAAAAAGTTATGACTCTCCAAACTCATCATATAGGCTACATAGTATTGGTTTTGTTAAAACACCATGCACACCACTTTGCAATATGGAGAAATTCACAGTTTAGCAGGCCTACGTCCATGCCAGGTTGCTATGATTGGAGAGCCGCTGCATTTTAGGTGACTAATTAAGCCGTGCACATGCTCATATACAGTTTATCCTATATAGACTAGTGTGGAAACAAATGGTATCAGCAGTGAAGACAAGCCCTGTAAGTTACATAAATGAATTCTTCAGCAGGTGTTTGACAACATTTTTATAGTTTTGGCAGCATCTCAAGCCTCTACTATTGCACCACAAATGGTTTAGCCGACAGATGTTCCCCATAATTGCAGCATTTAGTGCTCCTGTTTTGAGATGCAACACTGGTGATTATGATTCAGTTGCTGACAGAAGAAAACCTCGCATCTCGGCTGTGGATGTGGTTTTTAAACATTGTGTTGATGGCTTGGTTACAGTTGTAGGTCCTGCTGTGAAATACTACAGCTGGTAGATACTGTCAACAGCCAGTTAGCATAAACAGCAAAACAAGAACACAAACACTGCTGATGTGTCTGTTTTAGAAAAAATAAATCAACCTATTGTTTTATTTGCATGTGTATAAGAGTCACCTGCTATTTGAAAGACTAGTAAGAGTAGAAGCACAGTTTCAAGATCTTTACTCATGTAAAAGTGCAAAAGTACAGGCTCTGAAATGTACTCAAAGTATAAAAATTAAAAGTAGCTGTCTTTTATATTGTTTTTCATCTTGTTACATCTTTTGAGTTGTTTTTGGTCTTGTCACATCTTTTTAGTCGTATGTGTTTTCCTTGTCTTGTTATGTCTTTCATTTTGTTTTACTTCTTGTTACATGTTGTTTTTTTTTGCCCTGTTACATGTTTTTTGTCTTATTAAATCTTCTTTGTAGTTTTTTTTGTCTTGTTGCGTCTTTTTCATTGTTTTGTCTTGTTACCTCTTTTTCATCTCATCACGCTGTTTTTGGTCTCGTTTCATGTTTTTTTGGTCTTGTTATGTACTGTAATTTCTGTCTTGTTATATCTGTTGTGCTTGTGATGCACCAAGGACTCGTCAGTCATCAAAGTGTTATTGTTGAGTCCATTTAGATTGAAATCAGACTTGATGTTGGGAAGGTGGTGCGCAAAGATGCAAAATAAAAATCAATAATTCTCCTCAAATGCAACAAAACTAAAGTAATAACCCCATTCTGACAATGTAAAGAGTAAAAAGTACAGATATTTGTGTTCAGATATAGGGACTAAAAAGTGAAAGTAAGTAAAGATACCTGAAAAAACTACTTAAATATAGAAAGTAAGTATTTGCACTCACTTCCCACCTCTGACTATAATTTAATGCACTACATTTGTAGCATGGTTGGCCCCAGTGGGAATCAAGCTCCCTACCCTGGCAATATTTATGTCACCGTCTTCCCCTCAAGCTACACAGGACCACAGGACCAATGTTTTAAAGCAACAACAAAAAATGGAATTGCCTCAAGGTGCACTGGGAGGCACGTTGGGGGAATTAAGCAAATGTGAAAGATATTCCTTTCATTCCCCAGGGTGACAGATGAGCGATGAGTGTTGGGATAACAAGGGATCAGAGGCAAGTGGAGGAATAATGAGGATCTGCCCTGACTCTCCATCTCATCCCTCCACCCACCTACACAACCAACAGTACTACTATTGTTACTACAACTTCCTTCACTACTGCTACGAATAAAAATGTCTCTCTTTTTCAATGATCCCCTTAAGAAATTCTTGTTTTTCTCTTGGCCCTTGCCAGGAGGCCACAGTGCAATCAGCAATGGAACAGCACCCTGCTGCTTAAAGAGAATCAGTATCTTGTTGTTGAACACTGCAGCAATGTGAATGCAAGCTAACATTGGCTCTTCTGCCCAGGTCTTCAAGCTGAAAGGCAAACTCACTACACTTTGATGAGCAAGGATTGCAGGTTTTTAAGATTTCAAACTGCCTAAATTAATCAAATACAAAGACTCAGTTCTGGTCTTTACCTTTCCATTCCCAAGCTTGATTTCTCTCATTTCTTTCATTCTGTCCAAATCCTCTTCACTTGCTCATTTCTGTGCTTCTGTCTCCATATCTCCCAGTCAGCTAACAGAGATATCTAACAGGCGATCCTGGTCCTGAATTGAAGGGTTGAGAAAGTGTCAGAATCTAAATAAACTTTAAATCACAGTGAAATGATATAGTTCAAGAGTCAGTTTTCAGTTATTTGCATACAAACAGGTGTTGCTATGAAATCATCTGTGAGCGAGAAACCGGTAAAGAAAGATATCCATGTGCACTAGTATATCAGTACATCTCCCACCAGCAACCATACATAGTTAAGTCAATTACATTTACACAAGGCCATTTCACATTCATAAGTCACTGCAGTAAATCTCTGAGGGTCAATTCATTTTCAAATGATCCAGAGCAATAAAGTAGCTCATTACTGCACAGTAAATATGACCATATTATACCAGTGCTGTCTATCTACAGTAATTCTATGTACAGTACAGACAGGTTGTTAATAGGTTAGAGAAAATGGTCAGATTGAAAGAGCAACTTCCCAGCAAGCTGAAAAGAAATGTGCACTGTGCTCAGTGATGTCTGGAGTACACTTTGAAATCACTGCAGTGATGTGGGAATCATTCAAGGTCAGCAAAAATTACATTTTTAGATGCTGTTAAGCCACTTTATAAAATTATAATTTTGGTTGGTAACAGCAAGTGTGGTTTGTTACTGCAGGTCCCAAAGTTCTGTAGTGCATTGAAAATAAGAAAATTACCATGTCTTCTTTTGTACATACATTTTGGTGAATGGTCACTGTAAACATTAACTTAAGTGAATAATATATGCTGTTCCCTGTTACTGCTGCACAATAAAAACCTACCTGCGTTTTTCCACTTGAACGCTTTTAATGTGATATAGCCACATTAGGAAATCTTGGGCGTGCATGAGCAGGATTAAAGGAGCTATATGTAAGAATTTCTATTTAAAACATCCAGCATGGACAGAAATTTTCAGCATGAGAAAAAAAAAAGACAATTTTATGTCAAAGATACCTATGCAGTAGACGATTTGAGGAGAAGGAGTGATAGCTAAATTACCAAAATGCATCTTTTTTGTACCTTGTTAACATGAGGTCACATGTGTAGGCACTGTACCAGATGAAGTAGTTTGCCACATCATCAATAATAAATATCTCTTCTCTTATTCTCTTCACAGCATCCACCCATCTCATGTAAGACTGCTTCCTGACTCTCACATGTCTTTGAAGGTAGAAAACAAGTCAGTTGGGTGATGTGGCGCTCCAGCACTTTAAAAAAAAAAACTTCAGTTCACTTCATGTCTTGCTTTGTTTCAGTTTTACTCCTTTGATGTCTGTGTAATGTGTAACAGTGAGTGTCGATCGATGGATTTAAAAATTCTCCTCTCAACAATAGATCTTACAGTAGTTTGATGAAGTTTATTGTTATCAAGAAACTTGGTTAGTTCATTGTTTTTTGCTTCTTCCTAATAGTCAATATGTAGATATTTTAAGCCTTAATTGGGCTAAATGCTGCAGATTTTTTTCCCAACTGTTGAATATATTGTGACATTCATAGCGCCGTGCCTATTACTACATGTCCAAGTCGAGCATAACAGCACAAATCTCATAATACAGATGTCACAGCTCGCTCTCCTTTGTGTCATTCAAATTCTGCCAAAAAAAATGTCTCAACGCTGAGCTGCGAATCTGTGGCACAACCTCTGGCAGACAAGATATATTTCTCACCTCTCAACGATCACTGTTTTCACATTCAGCACGTCAAGATGTCTTTCTCTCCCTCACTTTTACAAATCTCAAACAGAATTATTCAGTCATTGCCTGTGGCTATGAAGACAAAGCAAGAGGCAGAAGGAGAGAGTGAAAGAGCGAGGATAGCAGAGATGCTCAGAGAGGGCGAGAGAGAGACAGTTTATATTCCTTATCTAATTCATTCTTTTAACCAACAGAGCTGGTCTGTGAAGAGGTTAGATGGACTTTTTAGAAGGCTTTAGCCAGATCAAATAACTGGACAGAGGAGCGGATTCAGTCATTTAGAGCTCCTTCTCTCAGATTTTTCTCTTTATCGTTCATATGTTTGCTTCTTTCTCTGGGCATCGACTCTCTCTACAGCTATGTCTCAGAAACCCTCCCTGATACAGGGGATTGTGAAAGAAAAGATACAGGGAATTTCTTTTTTTTCTTGCATGGGTTAAATTTAAACCTTGAAATCTTATGCAGTGTCTCTGATTGTCAGGCCTGGGTGCGCTCAACCCCAGGGTGTCACAAAATTAAAGTTAAAATTACTTTTTACCCAGCAGGGGGCAGGAGAGACCCTCAACAGATAACTAGCAGCACCCGTCCTTTTGCTTCAGAGGAGTTTGGGAATTGACAGCACTCTGCACTTCTTCGTTTCTTTCTGGGGGTTTTTCTCAGAACAATCAAATAGGAGTCCATAAGAAGACAGAAGCCGAGCTCCTCCAGATTAAAAGATGGCCATCTTGATTAGCCTACCCTCAGGGTTAAACGTCGCAGGGCTAGAGAAATTCTTGTAATGAAATGCCAGATAATGATTTTGGAAATGCTGGTTTCGTTTTCTGCTCAGGTACATTGTCTTTTGATCATTAGCTTATCAGCAATGCAAGGTTATATTTGCGTTTGGATTAATAAAGGCTCCCATCTCCCTCCACCACTTTGATCACACTTCCTCTCTCATTACAAAAAAAAATGTTGCTCTTTGTCTCTTGAACTCCAAAGCAAAGCTGATTTAAAAATCTGTTAAATCTCTGTAGCTCCATTAGACCATTACATACAATATATAATAAGGCTGGGATGCACCATCAAGGATTAATTTTTAAACCCAATTAAATTATAGTTTAGCTTTAAATTATGCTGCACCAAACTAGCTTAAAATGAAAAAAAAAGACTAGCTAACCCCTCCTTAAAACTCAATTTAGATTTTTACTATAAAAACTAGATTAAATGTAATTCTGTTGCACCAAACTCCAATTTAAACTGTGATCCAGTATTACCTTAAAACTTACACCTGAGGAAGTTTAACTTTTAAAATGGCTGCATTTTTAGATGGATTGAGAAAAATAATCAAGTTCCTTGAAGAAAGTTAAGGAACAGATAGTGAATTTAATTTTGTGTCTCTTCTTTCTTTCACTTCAGCTGATAACTGAGCCAAGAAGTTTTTCTCAAAAGAGGAGGAATTAAGTGCCTCTCTGCCAAGCAGGTTAACTAGGCTAACTACCTTTTTAGCTTGCCAATTTTTTGTGAACTTTTTAGCTTCCCTAGCAAACAGTATAATGTTTACTTAACTTTTTTGGGAGCTTGGAAAACTAATGTTTTGATAACTTTGATGAGCAAGCATCTCCATATTGATTAAACTCTATTTAATTTTGGTTTACATGGTTTACATCAATAAACTTGGATTTACTAAAGGGAGATTAATTGTACAACAGAGCTCTTCTAAATCTTAAATCTGGATTTACTCATTTTAAATCTAGTTTTACTAAACTTTGATAAGAAATAATCTTGGATTAAATCCATCTTTGTTGGTTCCCCGTTGTTCTCTAACGTTTATGTTTGTCCAGGATTAACAGGCTGGAGATGAGGTGAAGGGATTAAGGATTGTTTGCTGAAGAGATGATCACACAATGTCTCACAGTCTCAAGAATAACCTCAGTGATTGAGAGAGAGAGATGGAGAGACTGACCACAAGCATGCACACTTGCATATCTCCTTGCCTAGAAGGGTCAGCTGGCTTATCAGAGTCACTACAGTACACAAATAAATATATTGCAGATGCATACAAACTGTAAATATTTACAGACTGCATGGGATGGTTGTCTAATGAAGAATGCCACCGTCTCTCCGTCCTCCTCCTTCCATCTCTGCCTTCACACCACCTCATTAGTGAATTTGTGTCTGTTGGACAATGTTGTGCAAGTGCATACATACAAAGAGCTAGCTCAAAGTTCAAAGTCACAGATTAAAATGAACTAATTCACCCACTGAACAAAAAGTTGTCCAAAAGACGTCTAAAAGACGTCATCGCTAGACGCCCTAGATATCCAGAAGACGTCCTCAGGGAAGCCAGAATGAAAGTTTTTTATACGTCTTTCCTGGACGTTGTATCGATGTCTTGTCTGGACGTCATATGGACATCAATGAAAATACGTTGTAACGACATAATTATTTGACATGCAGAAGACGTCCTCAGGGAGGCCAGAATGAAAGTTTTTTATACATCTTTCCTGGACATTGTATGGATGTCTTGTCCAGATGTGCTGTGGGTGTCAATGAAAATACCTATTATGACGCAATTATTGGATGTTTAGAAGACGTCCAGAATTGGCCATCTTTTCTTAGTGTCATATCAACTACATCTGGCTGTTAAATAGACATCCAGATTATGGCCCATTGAAACGTCTACTTTTGACTATTTCTGGCTGTCTGTAGACGTCCAGACTTGGGCCAGCCAAACGGCTTTTATCCATGTCACCTAGCAACTACATCTGGCTGTTGCATGGACGTCCAGATTACGACCTGGACGGACAGACGTGATATCAACATGTTTTAGACGTCTACAGACGTTGCTTGCTCAGTGGGCATGTTCGTAGTTCATAATTTAAAATTTTGAACTAAATTCACAGCCCCAAAAATGAACTAGTTCAGTTCTTACATTTTTAAAATAATTTATTTTAGATAAACCCTCCTCCTATTAGGGAGTCTATATGACATCTTATGCAATATTCATGTTTTTGTATTAAAACATCAATATTGAACTGCTAGGTCTTTAGTTAATAACATTTGATTAGATTTTATTACATTTTACATTCATTACACATTTTAAGTTAAATTTACATTGCAGCAGTCTGCAAACTTGAACACCAACATATTGTTGAAATTTTCATCAGACAAGTCGTATTTTTGACTTTCCAGTTTAAATTGAACACACCATGATGCTCTCAGAATATATTTGCTTTATTTGACTTTTTGTGCTTTCATTAGGAGTCTGGGCTATTGCGTTGTTAGCTTTGAGAAAAGCATGTCTAAGTCTACAGATCAGACAACACTGTGATCAAAAGAAATATTAAAATATTTTGTATTAATTGGACAGTCTACAGTGGCCAGTGTGAGTGACAGCTGAGATAGGAGTTAGACAGAGGGTGGATGACATCCCACAATGACTGTCAATCGAGTTCAAAGACATTTAAAGTACATATCAAGTGCCACAACCCACTGAGCCATCAACTTCTCCAAACGGCTGCCAGTCGGAGGCGGACAGGACGCTGTGCTGTCCTGTGGTCACTCCTCCACACCTCTGATCATATCCGCTCTCATGTTTAGTGGCTTCAGATGAGGCTTCTGAACTGCTTACTGATACTAAAAGTCACCAGTGGGATTGGTATCAAGAACTAGATCCATCTGTCAGATACTGCAACAGCTTCTCTCTTATGTCAGGGGATTTGTCATGGACTAGGGTTAGGCCGATGGACAATGCCATTGTTGATGCCATGACCCTCTGAGCCCTTGACCATTGTAACAATGCGATTTAAGAGCCCTCTGTATTTGAGTTACGGTGTCTCCATCCTGCTTGTGTGGTGCAATCCAAGTATCCGCGAGCCGCAACATTAAAATTTAACCACAAAAGACACCATTTACGCCATGTTTTTGACATTTTGGCTAAAAACATGGCATAAATGGTGTCTTTTGTGGTTAAATTTTAATGTTGCGGCTCACAGACACTTGGATTACACCACACGAGCAGGATGGAGACATTTTGTGTTTGTTTTGTGTTCTTTTTTTTTTTTACATTTACATTTGGTCTCCATTCACTGCCATTAGCTGCAACCCTGTTTTCTGCTGAAACTCCAGGATTGTTTTGTGAACTGAAGATCTTCACCCATCTTCACATCAGCATAGTGGTGAGTACATATTGAGTGGATGATTATCTAAGAATGGAATATCGCTTTAAGGAGTTTCATTTCAGGTGACAGCAGATGAGAGCAGCAGTTCAAATATGTATAATATATAATATAATATTGATTGTGCACATGTGCATTTTATTTAGTTATTTATTTTATTTGATCTCATTGTCTTTGATTTTGTGAATGTGAGTCCTACAGGTCGCAGATCATGAAGCTCTCATCCAGGGATCTATTGAATAGAACACAGTGGGAATAAAGACCAGGTTGTCAGTGTTTAACCCAGCTGACACTGGGCCTTTCCTCAAGGGGAAGATGGTGTTGTAAGATCGCAGAGAACTGCAAATGTGGCTGCCATTTTATTTGAACATGTACTACTCTACTGAACTCAAGTACACCTTTAAAACACACTCTCCTGGAACAGCATCAAAGAGTACTGATGTGCTGTTAACAATGTGTAATTGTGAGGCGGATGGGATGCAGTTTTCTGTGTTCGCCATGTTGTGTTATTATTACACCATACACTTCAATGGTTGTGGGCTCGGATGTGTTCTGCTTTCTAAACACGTTGGACCTGAGTTCATCTCACATGGACTTGGACTTTATATTGTATGATACCTCCCAACTGCTTTTAAGCTTTCTTTGTTGTTGTTGTTGTTGTTGTTGTTAGAGCTTTAACACATTTAAACAGTTGACATTAACCTTTAAAACTGAAGGCTAATGAGAGTTATGATTGTTCGTACACAGGTTGGAGCCTGTTATTGTGGATTACATAACCAGTAGCAATAACAAAGTCAACACAGCTGGGTGATGAGATTATGAGATAGTAAATCAAAGGTCAACAGACTTCAGCTTTTTTGTATTTCAATGATGCAATCAAGTACCAACCAAACACAGGAGTAAGTACTTGATTTAATTATTTTCCACAAATTGACTTTTTTTTAGTGCTTTCAGCAAGGTAATGAAAAGGTTTTCTTTTTATCAGGGAAAACACATCAAACAGTAGAGGATATCACACGATGATACAGGAAGAATATTTTATTATGATGTTTTCCATTACACAATGGTTGCAAATTGTCTCAGTTAATTATTTCTTCAAAAGATGGTTTGTGTGGTATTGTGGAAAGATCTTACCATTTCAATTTTGGTCTATCATAAGTGATTACACTTGTCTACGATTACAAAATAACATATATTCTTTATCATCATCATTATTATTATTATTACAGTACTTGTCCCACATCTTCTGAAACCCTGAGTCTGACAGTTACAGTACCAATTTACAGTGATACTCATTTCACAAAAGTGTAAACTTTAGCTCTGTTCATTCATTATGCAACTATATCTGTCACTCTTTGTATGTACAAATGAGTGCTACACACCTTCCAGGAGCAACTGTTTGAAGGTGTGCTCTATTAATCCCATTTGAACCCTTTTGCTATACAGTATTATGGCTATGGTTAGATGGCACATTGTACAAGCTATTTGTTTATTTATTTATTTATTTATTTTCAAGTATACGCCAACCCTTTGTTTATTGTTGCTATTAGTTTTATCTCTCGTGCTGGGTATCGGTACTCACTACCTTTCAGCTATCGATTGAAATGAACAACAGTAACAAGCAGTGTCAAACCTTCTCCAGTCAAACAATACCTACATTCAACCTTGTTGGTGCCCACATCTAAAAAAAATCATATGAACTATTTATATGGTTTTACTTGTAGCCAATCACAGCAAGCATTCTTCATAAACAAGAACCTCTGAAAAAAGTATCGATAGAAATACTCCATCGGTACCTCTTTGAGAGTACTGGTATTTATACTGGTATCATCATTTTTTAAACTATACCCAGCCCCTGTTAAATTACTGCTTGCTGTGTCCAAATGATCAACATATTATTTTCACATGAGTAACATTTGAATCTGCTATGATGCCAAACTCGATTAAGAGACAGGTACACACACAGTGACTGTGGATGTGCCACATTCACCCACAGAGATCTAGACACTCATCCCTCCTTCTGCTACACACACACACACACACGCACACACACACACACATACACTCATTGGTTCTGCCATCCTGGCTTGTCGCCGGCTGCTGGCTGTCCTCAGGTATTGGTGGTATTTGTGAAGAGCCTAATTGCCCAAGTGTCTAGAAAGTGGCCGTTGAGAGTGTGGCTGGCTAATGAGCTCCCTGGGAGAGGGTCAGTAGTTAGCTGAAGCAACAGTGGGCTCTACTCCCTGATAAAGGTCACATACCTCCAGGGAAAAATGCCACAGCATGATGTGATGACCGAGGAAAGAGGACCGGCCAGCATTTCACTTGCCATTAAACGAAATGAGTGAACCATAGAAAGGATGAAATTCCTTTGGATGAGGTGGCAGCACAGTGCACTACAAATGCTCAGAGCCACACAGAGCAGACAAACTGCTGTGTAGTTATAGTAAGGGCCTGAGCGAGGACAGGCAGGGCATGAAATAATAAGGACCTGAAGGAAACACTGAGGAGCTGAAAGAAGAGAAGGAATAGGAGCAGGTAACACTGAAGTACTGGTGTCTGATCTGTTTAAGTGAAGATTTTGACACCTGATGTCTCTATTATGGCCATAAGCTGTCAGTAAAACCTTTGGGTGTATGTATTTGAAAAGTTTTGTGACTTTTCTTGGGAAAGAAATTTCACCACTCTAAAGCTATAATGCAATCCCCTTCAGGTTCTTATGGGATTCTTTTATGATTTTTGCATCCAAAGAAACTGAATTTGCAGCAACTTTTACAGGAAATAGTGATAACATTTGTGCCAATGTTTGTACTATCTTCTGCAGTTGTTTAAAGAACTAAATGACTTGGAAACCAGGAAATGAAGCCTTTCTTTGCACCAGAGTCTCAACTGAGTGAGGTAATGTTGCAGAAATTGCCAGACCAAACACAGCTATACAAATAAAAGGGAGACTGGAGGTGATTGCAACTCCTTTTGCATTTCTCTGTTACTCTGAAACTATTTGGACTAGACCAACCAAATCTTTAAATATTAAATGTACATCTGTCTGCTTATGACCCATATAATTTAAAGATGATTATATATGACCTGTTGTTCACAATATTGATTTGAAAGGAAGAAGTCAGGAGAAGGTGGAACTGACCTCAAGGACAGTTGCAATACAATCAAGGGATTGTTGCAACATGTTAAAAGTACATTAAATTTCACCCATCAACTTTTTCTTTTAGTCTCAGTAAACACTGTATTCTGAAAATATGCAATATCTTACAATAATATTATAGTATATATAATATTATTTATCTATTTTTGTCATATTTATTAAATTGTTATTGAGTGAGAAAGTGATTTTTGTTATGCTCCAGTGTGTAAAGTGTCCTAGTCATTCCCAGAGACTGTGTTATGGCCCACAGGTGGGTCACAGGAGATTTTATTTGTGCCCCCTCCCCAAAAATAAAATTAAAAGAAAAATTAAAGATTAAAGATTTATATCCGCAGTACACATTTTTTTTAGAAAGCATTTAAAATGTGTATATCTTTTTACTGATGAGAAGTAAAATGAGAGCCAGTTCTGCCAATTCTGCCTAAATGCATTTATTTTTCCTCATTTATTAAGCAGGTTAAAATGTCTTATATTGTTTTTCTGATGAGAGGAAAAAAACAATGAGATGGCCTGATTTCATTGATATTTAACATGAGTATATGTTTTCAGTAACAAGCATCGAGACAAGATAGGTGATGCAGAAATGGCAGTAAAAATGTCCAGGAATATTCTTTTATGCACAAATTAAATCTTCCCAAGATTTATTGACAAGTCATATTGTGAACTGGGTCATGATTGTTTGTCATATTTAAAATGTGGCTCCCTAGAAAAACAGTTTGGGAAACTCTGAACTATCCATATACAACGTAATTTACCTCACAATAGCTTGTGTATGTTGAAAAAGCAATACAATCTGTATTTGAGTGAACTATCCTGTGGGAAACTGAACTATTATTTAACAGCTTTATTTACCCCACAATGGTGTTTTTATGTTGAAAAATATTGCTGTGTGGTCTGCTTTGATATGGCTACTTAGCTTAGGGACAGTTACAACAACTTGTTGACCAACACATCGGCCATGACAGAAAAATCATGTGCTAACTAGACACACTAACCTTGACACATGCTAAACACTCAGATGTCAACAAAACAGTGATTCAAACTAAATACATTTTGACTAATTCATACAAAAGGTCAGGATGGTATGACAAAAATATAGCCTTACGCAGCACAAGTTTTATTTAATCAAAATATCATTTTCAGCTGTCCCCATCCCATGTGAAACCTTTGCTCACTATTTTCTTCCTTACACAATAATTAGGCTGAGTGATCCTCAACATGTGATTTGTTCCAGATAGAAAGACGTGGCCTTCCCTCACCTTCTGCTGCCTGCCCGTGTCTCCTTGGTGTAACACCCAGTCAGCTCCAACAGTCCCTGAGATGCAATCCTGGGACTGCAGCTATAAAAGCTCGGCCAGCCGGGCTGATGATTAGCTTGCCAGACATGTCTCTTGTGCATGTTTGGTTAATGCTAAGCGCTGCATTAACTCAATAGAATTAGTATATCTGAGGCACATGTAAATCTGCAGGACTGGCACTAGATTTAAAAACTGATAAGCTCTTCATGTAGGAAATTACTGTGTGTAGATACACTAGGAACAGGGGTGCTGTTCTCTCTTTCTCTCGTTCTCTCTCTTTGAGAGTCCTCTTTTGGTGTTATTTATTTCTTTGTTATGAACAGCACTCACCAGACCTTTTTCTTTGTAGTTTTTCCCTCACAATTTTCTGTCTGTAAATTTTTTTATTATTCTATATTAGTAAAATAACTAAACTAACTATAAAACAAACAAACACACAAACGCTCGTCTTCCTGGTGGGTGGAGGGTGTAACTGAGCATGTGGAGCATCAGTGTCATCACTCTAGCTTGTTGCTGATTGGAGACGTGTTGCAACACTCCCCAGTCTACCCTGATGGCCACTAGTTTATTTGACTCTAATACTGAATGTACAGTTCAACCTATTTGAGATTTTATATTTGAGGTTTCCATAGACCAATATTAAAGGGATAGTTCACCCAAAAATAAAAATTTAGTCATTATCTACTCACCCTCATGCAGATTGAAGGTTGGGTTTGTTTTTTTAGTCCCCAAAACACTGCTGGAGTTTCATAGGAAAGGAGTTGCAGAATCTCCCAACCAATGGGAGTGAATGGTGAAATAATAATATAAATAACACTGATCAACGCACAAAACAATCTCAGATACACTTCAGAAACCTATGCTCCAGTAAACCAGGTTCAAGTCCTAAAAGCCACTTGCTTCATCTTGTACATGTATGTTTCCATTCAGCAGTTCAACAATAGTGTGCACCAGGTAAAGGAGGGACATTATATGTGACAGTCAATACACCCATTAAGGCCATTCACATAGAACATAGGTACTGCCTTGTTTGCTTGCTCTTTCTTTTGTGTCTTTTTCTTATTTTGATATCTTGCTCACCTTCTCTCCTCATTAGGCTCTCACACGTGTTTAACAGAAGGTAGAGAAAAACAGTCATAAAGCTTCCATGTGCGTGTGAGCTAACACCAAAAATGAGAAAAGTAAAAAGCATCTGCAGCACGCTACTAATGGAACGAGTGGAAAACACTTATGAATCTCTAACCTCCCCCTCTCCTCTCTTCACCCTGCCATACTCTCTCGTGAAAACTCACTTTTTGTCTCTGTCTCTCTCTGCTTTATAATTTGCTTACCCATGTACTCTGTCATAGGTGTTATTCCTCAGGTACAGAAACTCCATTAACAGCTGCAGCCTGAGCACTACTGCCATAAATAAACCAATATCAACAACAAGGACTTAGAGTAGTATCCTGCACACGAGAGTGTTAGGGGTGTTTGTTCTATCCAAATTATGTCAGTATTATTTATTGTATATTTACACCTGAAAGTACTTAAATAATCCACACTTAACAAACTCAGTTGTGTTTTTCCTCATTCATTGGTCATTAGTTTCCATTAATTTTAGAACATCATGTATAGACTTACTCAAGCAGTGATCCATGGCAGTGAATCTATATTTTTTTTGTCATTGTAATAGTTATGTATTTGTTTTGTTGACAGAGATTTTCCTAAAGGGTGTTGAAGTGATAGAAGATTTGTAAAACAGAAATGCTTTTTAACTGCAGTGTAACAGTTCACATGGCACACTAACATTTTACTGTACAATGCCATGCACATGTGCACCCCATTAGTGTTTCAGTCCAGCTGTTATGCTGCTGACTCACTGTATTGTACTACTTTCTGCTTCTCATGTGGGAAAACAGAAAAACTAAGTACCTTTGTACAGTCATAATGGTGCCAAAGCAATCCATGAATTACACAGAAAAGGTGTAAAACTCAGCAATTTACTATATTTATATCCATATCTCAAATAGTTGAATTGTTCTCCCCTAAAATAAGTCTCAATTAGGCCTCATAAAAAAGACATGTCACATTAAGTCAGAAAGTACTGACTTAATGTGACTGAACTAAACAACTGAACATTGAATGAGTTTTAAGAAAATGTGTAAAGAAACAGGTGTTCAAGGAATAAAGGGATTGAACATGGCCATTTATAAAAAGTTATTATGAATAGTGGTGTGGCAAGATTGGGATGGGAAGAGAGAATTTGTGGGTGGGGTGACATAATTGACATCATTAAATGGTTTCCTAATGAGTTTATGATCTCAATCACTGGTTTCAAGTCTTCTTCATTACAGTCTGATGTTCATTTGGTAAATTATGGTCCCATTTAGAGAAAAATTGAAGATAAAGGAGGGTATGCTCTGGGGTGGAGCCAAAACCACCAAAGCGCCACAGAAGTTGCTTTTGTCAGTGCTGCACATGCTCTAGTTGAAAAAAAAAAAAATCAAGATGGCAACCCACATAATGTCAAACTCAAGTCGTCAAAAGGTAGTCCACAAACCAATAGGTGGTCCCATCCACTAATTATTCTACTGTCTACGCATTAAAAGAACTGATGCTGTTGTTCTCCTTGGTCTTGGATTCACAGAAAACCTATGCTGACCAGAATGTTTAGTGCCAGAACTAGTCGTTCTAGTTTTTGCACGGCAAGCTTTGGAGCCAAAATGATATTTCTACATGAAATTTTGACCTCTTGAAAAACAGAAAATCTTCCAGATTGACAAAGAGGCAGGATGAGCGGAAGAAAGTGATAGAGACAAGGAGAAAGAGAGCAAGATATTGGGAGAATAAGAGTCAATGGTGAGAGAAAGAGAGAAGCAGAGAGAGAGAGGTTGCAGCAGAGGGCTGGTTGATAGATTGTGAAATTGATGTATGACAGAACAGATTGGTGTTGCCTCTCAGATACATCTGAATTGAACGTTGTCAGGAGGAGGCAGATTACAGCAGAGACTGTGTTGCATCCAGCCTCCTGTTCTAAATGAAGATGTGTTTACTTTCAGATGAGGGAATGAGAGAGAAAATGTGTGTGTGTGTGTGTGTGTGTGTGTGTGCGTGCGTGCGTGTGTGCGTGCGTGTGTGTGTGCCCATGTGTGTGTTTTCTAAATTTGCACTAACAACCCAGTCTGCCAAAGGTCTGGGGATATAAGGGTCATCTTATTTCAGTGTGTCTAACTTTCTACAGTAAAAAAAAACACACCAAGATTGTGTACTGTATCTTCCTGAAGGCAAAATCATACAGATGTCAAAGTCAAGATTATGGTCTTTGGCATCTTTATTAAAATAACCCCTACATAATGTGCCTAAAGGAAGATACAAAATTACGACAACTGACAAGCATATAAACCTTATAGACAAAAGTACAATAAATAGTAGAATAAAAATATAACTAATGCAGGTTCAGTGTAAGAACTGCATGCTTATGTAACCTGCTTACGCACACTTTATCAAAGATGCATTAAGGGGACAGTGGAGGGCAGTTTTTATCTACTTGGCTTCAGGAAGCTACACACACATTCAATGAAAAGCCTCCCGATCCTTTAAGCTGAACAGTCTGATTGCCCACTTTGCTACCAATCCATACTTTGATCTCACATTGCTTTCTTTCTAGCAGTTTTATGTGTCTCTTTTCATGGGGGAACATTTGATTTCTCCCTTAATTATAACAATATAGCTGGTCTAAAAACATTTTAAGTAGACACTGAGGATGAGTTATATATTTAATGTTTGGCTTTAGTTAAAGGAGCAATATGTAACAAATGTACGTCCAAAAATTTGCAAATGGTATATTAAACAGGTTGAATCCCCATCTAATGTACAGTCTGTGGTTGAAGTGAGTTGTTTCCCCTGCCCCTTCTCACCAGACTCAAGGAAGCTCAGGCAGGCTACAGGAATAAGTGCAAAACAAGTGCAACATTATTACTGGACAATAGCAAGTGATGACACATCCTACATTGTAAGTTGATCAGCTGTTTATAACTCTCAGTTATCTGTCAATGTAAAGTTAAGCCTGTTATCCTGAAAACAAAAGCCCACTGCTTTGAAAATACACAGTCTAGAGTTTGAATTTAATGCCTGCCTGCTGCCTACCAGACTCTATTAACATATTGCTCAATTTAACCTTTAGAAACATCCACTCCTACTAAAAGATTATTAATGATTTCTTACGACTCATAAAACAGACACTTACTGATCAGGATAACATTCAGTCTTAATTTTAAATCTAATAAAGATGAAATGGGCAAATAATCACACAAGTTATCGACCGTCATAGAAATTTCAAAGGAGGACACTGTGGGTGTAGTGTTGTTGTCAGAGAGGTGAGTATTTGAACTTAGCATGTTTCCTTGATCACTGATGGTGTATCATTGAGATTGTTCTTGATGATATTGCACACAAGTGTCCTGATAAAGGGAAAGAAGAAAGTGAGGATTCCCACAATACACAGCTGCTCCCTCTGCATGTATATTTTTCTGTGGCAAGGCCAGCCAGTCTGAGAAACCAAATGCTACTGATGCACAAAACCTAGAGTCCCTTTTTCCTTTGCTGCATGTGTCAGCTTTGTGTGAGTCTTTTTTAACTTTCTAACTTTCTGACAGTGCTGAGGGGCTAGTTTTGAGAACCCAAGTGCAGAACACACAGACTAAAGATAGCTGTTTCAACAAAAAAATATTAAAACAACACTTAAGGGAAAATTCAGTACTGTTGTGTGTGAATGTCCAGTGTGTGCTATATTGACCGTGCAAATGGAGTCTTGGAGACTTTTGCTTGAAAATCTGTTGTTCTTCCTGACATCTAGGATTTCTCGTCTCTGCCTCTGGGTAGCCAGGGGTGCTTGCTAGATGAGTATTTTTCTCACCTAACACTATGTTTTGGCCAACAAAGTAATATGTATAGACTAGTGGTGATAAGATGGAAACATGGGCTAGGAGGCACAAGCTTGCCCATAACGCATCATGGTACATGTGGGCACTGCAGCACAGGTCCATGAGCAGGAAAACTCAGTTTCCTTCAACAATAGAGCACACACTAAGGAATTTACTTCTTTAATTTACTACATTTACCCTCAACACTGACTGAACATCCACATGAAAAGTGATAAATTTTTCCTTTAAAGAGTAAACGTGCAGCAGAGTCTCACGACCAGGGGAAAGAAAGGGCTGAGACGTGAGTTGAGGAATTTGAACTATGCACGGCAGGAGAAGTGGCAAGGGGAGGCCAGACAGAGTGAATCCAGAGATCCTGGAAGAGAGCACTGAGTTAGTTCCAGGTTGTCCAAGAGTGAAATGGACACAATGGTCAGGCCAGGCACAGCTGCCCTCAGAGGAAAACATTATAGTATCAGCAAAAGAGTTAAAAAATTGACAGAAAGCAATTCAAAAGGGCTGGAATGAGGCTGAGTCTGCGATCTGGTGCTATGGTGGAGTTGAAGGCCAGTATTTAAAGCAGAGTTGATTGGAAATTATTTGCAGCTGCCGCGCAGCACCTGTAAGCAGTGTTGGGCAGTAGCGGCGTTACAAGTAGCGGCGTTACTAGTTTAACTACATTTCTCAGAAACGTGGTCGTAATGTCACTGTTTTCTACATCAAACAGCTTTTCAGTAGTGAAGCTACTTTAGTGATCAAATAACGCAGTAGCATCCACAGAAGCTACTTTTCCCCAGGCATTTCTAAACCTTGAATGCATCTCTTCCATGTGACGTCACGTACCTGTCCTCCTGCTGATGCACGCATAGACTGTGTACAAAAAGATGCCCGCGAATTGTCTGATGCAGCGGGGTGGGATGGAAAGTACGCAGCAGGAGACAATGGCAGAGGAGGGGGCAGAGACGTGTACATCTCGTGAATCTCCATGACCATACCATAACAAGTTCATGTTACTTATCGAGTCCTCACAGAACAGTTACACGTTCCGGTGTTTACTGTGCAACCCCAAAAGGAAGCTCCTGTCAACATCCAAGACATCCAACACAAATTTAAGGACACACATTCAGGTATTTCCCAAAGGTAACACAACAATCGCTAGCTAAGCTAATCATCACAACTCAGTCAGCAAACACCAACAGCTAACATGGCACTAGCTAGCAACATGTCCTTTGGCAGCAAAATAATAAAACTGTGTGTGCGTGTGTGTGTGTGTGTGTGTGTGTGTGTGTGTGTGTGTGTGCGTGCGTGTGCGTGTGTGCACGTGTGTGAAGGGAATTTAGGCAGGAAGAGGTAGGAAAAATGAGAAGACAGGAGAAGCTAAAAAGTATAACTTTGGGTTATGTTACTCAGAAATATTATTTGCGCAGGTTTTCTTTCTTTTCTTTTTTTTCTTACAAAATTCTCTACAAAAGCAAATTGTTGTGGTCAATTTAAATAAACAATCTGATGCTTGTGTAGATGGCTCCTAGTGCAGAAGGGGGTTAATAAATATACTACTAAACACAGACAGACAGACACAAAAAAAATAGCTTTGATGTAGTTAAGCTACTTTTGTCATTTTATTGTAGCTTAGCTTGCTACATTTCTCTGGTGGGTAGCTTCAGTGTAGTGAAGCTTCATTTAATGTAGAATAACTTGTAGCTTAGCTCACTACATTTTCCAAGTAGCTTGTCCAAAACTGCCTGTAGGCTACACCAGATCCCACTCCTGTAATCATGAACACAGACAGATGAACAGTAGACAGACAGACAGACAGACAGACAGGCAGGCTTCTGGCTAAGATGATCCTGAGGCAGAGGGTGTGACACACAGGACAGCAAGAAATGAAATTGTATAGTACAAGACACAATGATATTACAACTCTCTCCTTTATCTGAGTCAGTGGCAAAACATGATTTATCACAATAATGCAAAAGGGAACTTTGAAGCATGTTTCATTTAGTTCATTTGCCCTTTTTTGGTTCTGTTTGGCTTATTTTTCCTCTTTGCCATTTAAGAAGCTGCAGCCATCTACCCTGTGTGTGTGTGTGTGTGTGTGTGTTTGTGTGTGTGGGTGTCTGTGCGTGAGCAGGAAGGATGGATATGAAGAGATAAGGCACATGCTCCTGTGTGTGGGGAGTTTGTGGTGTGAGTGGTCTTGGTAGATGCCAAACACTGAAGTAGCCTTGAGCTGTGAGGCTGAAAAGACTCAACACTGCAGACAGTGACAGTGTTCAATTTAGTCAACTAAAACTAAATAGAACTAAATAAAAAATAACCTTGGAAAATGAGAACAATGACAATATGTATTTTGTGTTTGTGAAAAACAAACAAATGGAGTGAAGTGGTCAGAGGAAGTAACAAAGTGTCAGAAGCTGACCTGTTGCACCACTGCCTCTTTCATTCATAACATTATGTCACTGTCAATAATGCTATCTAACGTTACTGCTTTTTTTTTTTTTAGAAGAAACATTTATTGACTAAATTTATTTCCAAGTCAACTGAGAATTTCAAGAAGCAGCAACAAAACTGGGACAAACTATGAACTCGTGCAGGTTACTATGTTGACATGTATCAAAAGATAAGCTAATGTAAGTGCTGTGGATATGGGTGTAACGCAGCCTGAGTCCAAACCTCAGAATCCACCCACTACACTGAGTTGGCTCCGCCCACTCCATTGAGTAGACTCTTCCTCTGGTCTGGCAATGTGACATGTAACAGTGGTTTCACAAAAAAAGAAAATATAACTGGACCAATCAGCACCACAGGGGGGTTGTTAGTAGCCAGGGGTGGATTAAGGCTATTGTTAAGTTGTCATGCTGTGCACCACAAAGAAACAACAACGCCAACCCCTACAGACGCAGCTATGGAGGCTGTTGCAGCAGGATAGTTACTGAAAGGCTGTGTGTTGTGTTTGCTGCCACAGATCAGATATAAAAGTCCCCATCTACTGTATGTTATATATTATGCTCACCATCTTAGCTGTCTTTAGCCTGACTCATGCTAACAAGCTAACATTGGCTTTTCAAAGTCTGGAGAAACTCTGCTGCAAAGAGTAAAGACACTGCAGTGACATTACAGGGACTTCTCTTTTTTCTATGGCAGCAAACACAGCACACAGCTGATCAACGCACTTCATGGCTGACTAAAGTAACATAACCAACCCTTACACAATCTCTCACAATAAACCATAGACTGTGGAGGTAAAAACAAGTATGCTGTCATGGTGATTGGTTAGGGAAAATCGAATCCCCCCCCTCCCCAGGGAGAAATCGTTTAGAGTGGAGGCAATGTAACAAGTTGATAATTCAGTCTGATATCGGGATAGATGTAATGTTAACATAACTTTCCATCAGCTGTCTATTGTGTTGTTCTTGGAAGGAATGAGTAAGTTCTAGAATTAAAGGTGGTGACTAATCACCAAGCACAGGTAGTTGTTGCAATGCTAAGTGAGTGGGAATGAAAGTTTATAATGATAGCTATTTATTGAGCCATGTCAGTCTGTTCTGTTACTGCAGAGCAGAGTGGATACTCCTTTCTACGTCCATGGTGTGAACAAATAAATGGTGCCTTTTCCATGAACTTCATTACAGACAAGAATATGTGTAACCATGGTAATTGTACACAACAAAGATGGTGTGAATTGTAGCCTCAAAATGCTTAGACAACATAAAAATGAAAAATACATTAAACTAAAATTAAAACTAAAATCAAATGGCTAAAATTTCCTGAAAACAAAAAGAAATTTCCATCAAACTACATCAAACAGGTGTCAAAATTAAGCTGAAGAAAACATCTATCTATCTATCTATCTATCTATCTATCTATCTATCTATCTATCTATCTATCTATCTATCTATCTATCTATCTATCTATCTGGGTTTTGGTTAAAAAAAGGTTGCATGTGATTTCATTCCTTGTATCTTTGTAAAAGCACAAGTAATGAATTGAATCCAACAGGTCCCGAGAGGAACTGAAAACAGTTTGAAAGCACACAGCACATGGTGCATTTTAAACAGGCAGATGTTTTTGTCTAACTACCTGTGGTCTAATCAACCACAGCTTCTTTCAGAATCTGTCTCATCTGGTCCAATTTTCTCTGTGTCTCTACAGGTTTGGGTGGAATTATTTTGGATTTGTTTGCTGTCCATTCATAGTTAATGTGAGATAGTCATGGCTCCTTTGGGTTTCTTAAAACTTTTCTGACTCATGAAGACCTTTGTTTTAATGGGCATATCGCTGACAGTTAAATGTGCTACAAGGAGTTTTAAACTGGTTATGAAACAGTCTCAGTTTAATAGTCATGCCTCTCTATGATCTACATAAGCAAAGAAGATCATCAGTGAGATGATTTGGCTATTTCTATAGTTATTCCTTATGCCTGCTTACAGAGGCAGCTGGATTTGCAAGATCATGTGAGAATCCATCTTTCCGGAGTCCAGTCTATTCGTTTGTGTCTGCACCAGAGGTGCTGAGAACCAATCAGCGTCCTTGGAGGGACTACTGGCAGCTACAGGCATGGTTTCAGAGAGAAGTCTCCATGAAAATGACTCATCTCGAACAAACGATGGCGGCTCCTGAAGAGGTTAGCATTGATACTGTAGTAGCATCAGTTATATCAAAACTGGAGAGTATTTCTTCATTGAAAGAAGAGGAAAGAACGGCACTGAAGGCTTTTATTAATGGAAAAGATGTCACTTTTCCTCTGATCAGCTTCAGTTCAGTGAGCTGATCTGATTGGTTGAAGTTCCCCTGTGTTTGACGTGACAATTTGCTCATCCAATCACCTACTAATTGTATTTACAAAAGTGCCTGCCCTATTCCAAACAGTTTCTATGGATGGCTTTCCAGATGGTTCTGTGTGACAAACTATCTTGCGTGTCAGGTTAAATGCCCACCACAGCCTTGGATTCCCAAGAAATCAGAAGATTTAAGTATGTATTTTACCAGGCAAAGTTACAGTGAGTAGTACATTAACCAGTTAAAAAGATGCAGGAGGAGATTTTACTTTAGATCATTTGTTATATTTTGTGGTTATGGTGGTGGAGACACTACTGCTTTTTTCCACAGGGGCCTAAAAAAAATGACAAAAAAAGAAAATTAATTGTTGCCACTTTAAATTACCCCTAATTTTAATATAGATTTCACATTTAGTGCACAATGAGAAACAGCTTGAAGTCCATTTGTGTAGTGCTGCCTCTGGACTCTTCCTCCTTGGCTTTGCCCTTTCACGCAATTTTCAGTGTCATCTGATGGCACTGATACAGTGCACTGACAAAATGGTGACATTTTAAACTTAAATCTACTTTCAGTCTGTCTATCTGTCTCCTTGTATCTCTATTTCTGACAAACACACACGCACCCACTCACATTTTCTATAAAAACAGACAATGTTTGCTTCATGCTCGAGATGCTGTCCCGACTTAATTGGAGCTGAGCTGGTGTGGTATGTGAAGAGAGAGACAGATGTGGTATGCTAGGATAGGGGACAGAGACAAAGCACAGCTCATTCTTTGAGGAAAAGGTTCACTGACAGAGTCAGAGAGTCAGTGGAAGTCCTCACAGTGAGTTAATTTATTGCCATCTAACACAACATTCAGATCAATCATTTGTTCCAGTTTTACAGAGCATCAGCTGAATGCTTAGCATGATTTAAACCAGCTTGTGTTCAGCGCAGCCTAATGCACTCATAAGTTGCATTTAATCAATGTAGAAATGACGAGTTGATTTTTCCTGATTAGTGTCTTTTTTCTCTGTTGTTCACATCAGTAAAAGATTATTTCTCTCTGAGAGGGCCTGCTTGTAAAAGTCACATTTTCCTCTGTTCTACAGTAAATTATCAGGGAGGTACATCAGAGGAGACTGTTACATATCTGCACTCCTAATCTAGTCTGAGCCTCACTGTCGTTCAGACAGATTTCCACCTGTCCTCGATCTGGTTGGGCTAATCACTACTGTTTATTTAACATGGGGCAGGTTTTATATGATGACTGACAGAGGAGCCTCACCAGTCCAGATTAGAAAAGTCACACATTAGTGATATAACACATTTTGAGCACAACGCACCAGGTTCATGAAACCCAGATAACTGTCAAACTAGGCAGTGCTATGAATGAAGGGATGAAGTGATATGAATCAACACTCTGCTACAGCATCACCTATTTCTCATCTCTAATGTTTTCAAAAACACATTTTAGTATACTGTTTAGCTGTAATTTCATAAAGTTTTTCACCAGGTCACCATTTTGTACTGCTTGAAACTGGATCGAGCACTGCACCAACTTGACTTTGATTGGTTGTAGGTCTATCCAATTGCCTCCAGATGCATGTTGGTCTGTGCCCCTTGGAAATCAAAAATGAATTGAGAGATCCCTGTCTGGCAATGCCAGGCTACTCCAAATCAAAATAACGAGATATTATCTTGTTATAACGAGATATGATCTCGTTATTTCGAGAAAACGGAGTTTGTTTTCCTGAAATATTATCTCGTTATCTTGAGAAAACGAACTTTGTTTTCTCGTGATAACGAGATATTTATTTGTGATCTTGAGCGGATTTACAGAAGAAGAAGAAGTGGCGGGCGGATGATGTGACCGCAGGTGCCGTGCGGTGTTCAGCGCGGACAAATGTGCAAGGTCTAAAAACTTGCAAAGTCTGTGGTGGCCAGTGCTATCCTCTATGCTGTTGCGTGCTGGGGCAGCAGGAGTACCTTCAGA
>JAJHUR010139201.1:2970-33453 GCA_027495735.1 Lutjanus campechanus
AAAA
Organism: Lutjanus campechanus; assembly: GCA_027495735.1. Classification (NCBI taxonomy): domain Eukaryota; kingdom Metazoa; phylum Chordata; class Actinopteri; order Lutjaniformes; family Lutjanidae; genus Lutjanus; species Lutjanus campechanus. The sequence continues at coordinate 2,975 of JAJHUR010139201.1, forward strand.
AAAAAAAAAAGAAAAAAAGAAAAAAAAAATTTCATCCTTTTTCAGGGGTGTGACATGAACAGTTCATATACTCACAGTGAGCCAAAAAGTGTCTCTTTGTCAGTATTGCGCAGTTCATGCTTCATCCAGCTGAGATGATAATTAAGAAACCTTTCTTCCCATTTTTGACTAGAAGTTAATACAACTGCCAGTAGATTTGCTAGGTGAAGTGCCGTTTTACCAAGTTTTGACAGGCAGTCTATTTATCTTTATCTTAGCTCATATGCAGTGCTGTAATTATGCCAGCATTTTCATGAGCTGCTATAAAACAATGGCATAACTTGTAGCAATGTCATAATGTGCAACACTGTTTATGATTCTTTCTTAATTTATGCACTTTATATGGGAGGAGAGCCAGGAGTTGTTATTGTTTAAGGATGTTTGTGCTAAATGTAGATTAGGTGTGTGGGTGTGCTGATATGCATATCAGTACATGTGATTTGTATAGTATCTATCTATCTATCTGCAGTCACTTTCCTGTCAGACTCGTTCATTGTTGTGCCTACATTACAGTGATGACAACTAGCTTCGAGCTTTGCAATACTGTGAAATCATCGTTTAGCATTTCATGCCCTATTAACATTTTGCAATCCTCTGGGCTGCCGGGTGGAAACTCAGAAATAAGGAGGTCATTATAGGGCTTGATACTGTTTTTTATCAATTATGCAACCCAGTGTGATGCCAACGTTTATAATGGACCTGCTGGTCCACCATGACAGTGTCAAGTTTGTCTCACCAAGGTGTGGAAAGTACACGTGTTCTCATTCTGAGGTCAAGTTATCAATAATAAGATAAGCTAGGATAAAATAAGATATTCCTTTATTACTCCCACAATGGGGAAACTGGCAGTCTAACAGCAGCAAATGGACAGCAAGATAGAATAAGCATCAATACGAAAACAATTTTTTTTAAAAGGAACAATATAGCAATACATAATACACATATTCAACTTTCAGCTGATGATCACAGTTTGGTAAGTTTAGGCAACCAAACTACATGGTTAGGAAAACAGGATAGTGTGGGTTAAAATAGCTACTTTCTGAAAACAATCAACTTTGTCTCCCACAGGAGCCAATCCCTCCTCTATTCAACCCATCCATCTAACCCGTTCTCCTCCCTACCTGGATTCTCTCATGATGTGACACTGACATGGTATCCTCTCGTGGATCAGGGGGTCTGTTAGATGCTTTGGCATGAGAATGGGCTAAACTGTTTTCTTAAAAAAAAGTTTGGCAAAAGGGTTTATGATTTATCTCCCTACCCCTTGTTTGTGAGTTGCAAATTGAGTGTTTAGGAGCCTCAGCCAGAGCCATTGCTAAAAGGTGAATAAAATCAAGCATCCTGCAATGTAATCTCCATTGATAAACTTATGCAGTAGAATGGGTTGTACTAAAGAGTTCAGAGATGATCATGTTATCTAGAGAGCCATGAATCATGCTCCATTATCTGATAGTCTTCTGCACGGGTGTGGGTTTAGCAGATGCCCTGAGAATACCTGTCCAAATGCACTGAACTATAAAGTGCAGTGGAGGAGGACCAATGGTCTGGGGCTGTTTCTTAATGGTTTGAGCAGTGTACTTCAAATTTTGCAGCAGTTTGGGGAAGGCCCTTTCTTGTTTGATTAACAACACCCCTGGGTACAAGACAAGGTTCATAAAGAAATGGTCTTCTCAGTTTGCTGTGGAATCCCTTCACCGTCCTGCTGCGGAGCCCCGACCTCAACCCCATCCATCACCACTGGACTGAATTGTTACATCAAATGCACACCAGGCCTTTTCGCACATATGTGATGGTTATCTCATTCCAACACTATGGGCATTATACTGTAGTGCCCAGTCTTCTCTGCAAGGCTTTCCCCAAGATTTTGTGAGTCTGGTTGTAGACAATCCAGCCTCAAGTGCAGCAAGGTTGGGCACTGATGTTGGGTGTACTATATTATTGTCCACATACTTCTGTCCATTTACAGTCATGGAAGTTTGTTGTGTGATCATTATTTATTTGAGGAAATCGTTTAAAAGTCGAGGGTGTCTCTAAAATGACATAAAGATGACACAATACACAACCTCTGCTGCCTGGAACCTTCTTTCTCTTCATCTAACTCAACAAGCTGCGGTATTCCCTCACTACAAATATCATACTCATACTTCTATCAACACATCCACCCCCTCCTCTCATTTATGTACACCTTTATTACATCTTCCTCCCTCTCCGACTCTACAGGTAAGCTGCTCTTCTCCTTTGCTCATCCTTTTTGATCCTTCCTTCCTCATCTTCCCCACTCTTCTTCACCTTTGACCCCCTCATATCATCCGTCTTCCTCTGTCTGTCATCCTCCAAGTCTACCTCCTGTTTTTTTTCCACACACATTCCGTCTTTGTCTTACCGTGATATCAGAATGAATTGTCAGCATGTTACACTTCATTTCCACCATTAAGTCTGACATTGGCTCCATTCTAGACGATTTCCCTGAAGAAGGGGAAATTTAATTTTAGAGACTGTCATTTTGAGTCACCATTGGTGCGTTGCCATGCCAACATACTTTATTTTTGCCCCCATAGTCTATGGTTTTGTGAGAGTGAGTGTGTGAGGGGTGGTTACATTACTTTAGTTAGCCATTAAGTTAGACGTGTAAGAAGTCTCTGCAATGTTACTGTGGTGTTGTCATGCACTCTTCACAGCAGAGTTGGTCCACACAGTGAAAAGCTTGGCTAGGCAATGATTGATTGCACAAAACACACAGCTTTTCAGTAACTACAGTATTATCCTGCAATCCGAGCGTATCTGCAATATTATCAAGTCAATTTTATACAGCCTCAATAGCAAAATATAAAACGGTCACCATTGTTGTTATTACTCCTCCTTGGTTCTGGCACACAGCTTAACAACCCTTGCCAATGGCTTTAAAGTGATATTCCACTGCAGAGTAATAGTCCACTCAATATGTACTCACCACTATGCCGATGTGAAGATGGGTGAAGATCTTCAGTTCACAAAACAATCCTGGAGTTTCAGCAGAAAACATGGTTGCAGCTAATGGCAGTGACTGGAGACCAAATGTAAATGTTAAAAAAAGGACACAAAACAAACATAAAATGTCTCCATCCTGTTCGTGTGGTGTAATCCAAGTGTCCACAAGCCGCGACATTAAAATTTAACCACAAAAGATGCCATTTACGCCATGTTTTTAGCTGAAATGTAAACTGTAGCATGTAGCGGGTAGCTACATATATCTATGTATATCTATTAATGGATGCACGTGTTACCCTTCTTGTTTTGATCATGCTACTACTTCCTCATCAAAACATGTTCATGTGTCCATTTTCTCAATTATGGCTGCTCTGTGGCTACATATGGGCTCTCTGCTGGTCCTACTGGTCATGTCATTCCTGGGCTCCCAAGTGAGGTTTTCCGTACACCCGCAGGAGTGACAACAACCCTGTGCTGCATGAGACTACACGCATTAGACTACCCCTTAAACTTAAGCTTCATAGTTAATTGAGCTTGCAAGGACCATCCCACCCTTTCTCCACAATCATCAGGAGACCCGCATACTGACTCTGTGCAACCAACTGTTGTAATGTGCTGATAAATGAATGCAATTATTTTTCTTGGAAAATAAAGGTCTGTGAGTTTAGAAAGAGAGAGTGGTTCTTTGAACGAGAATTGTTGTTTTTTCTTTTAATTAATTAATTGTACTGTCCACCTCACAATCAATCCAGCCACATAAATTATAACAAATGTGTTGCCATCCAGACGGCAGTGGTTCCCTGTGGTGCTTGTTCTTCTTTCTCTTTCCCTGTCCCCTCTCCAAGTGCAATCAGCGTCCCACCTATGAGCTCAAGGTCTCGCCCTCATTGACCGGTTTGAGGCTTAGTGGTTTAATTCCAAGCAAAATTGGTCACTATAAGAGGCGTCTTGAAGCAATACCAGACCTCAGCTTCACTTTGACCAGCAGTGGCTGGTCAGTACGTTACTAATCGCTAAGACTGCTGCACTTATATTACTGCTGCTGCTGTAAAAACTTTATTATGAATGAGGACTATTTGTTTCCACCACTACTGAAAATCCCACATTTTGTACACTTTTGAGAGAGTGATGCTGAACCATTCTAGATCTTAGACTCCTGCTGAGTCTCACCAGAACCCCTGTAATTCAGCTACTGGGTTTACCTTGGAATAAATGATGCAACCTTCTACCTGTACTTAAGAGCATTTTCAACCCAGATCTGGCAGGCAATAAAGCTACATCTACAACATCCAGGCCCTCCAGGCAAGCAACACATTCAGTAGGAACAGCAAGAAAAAGAGAGATCAGGCCAAGGAGCCTATAATTCACACCGCTAACAGGGGAATTGGCATGGAGCCAGTGGTGGCTGGTCAATAGAGGATGTATGCAATTTAAAGTCAAGCTCAATAAATTATTATTAAAAATTAGAAAGCAGCAAATTAATTATTTTTTACTTTTTAATTCCAATATTACTTAAACTGAAGATGTACACAATCTGTCATATGTTATATTATCTTTTATGCCATATAGACCAATTCAACTCACGCTTCCTCCTGAACCCATCTCCATCTAAAACATAAATGTTTGTGAAAAGGTGCAGAAGACAGCATCCTAAAACCAATAAAACAATGGGAGTCATGAGTGATTGGTTGAGTCAATGAAAACCTCTCACAGGGGCCCCTGTTTTTAATTTGTCACATCGTCAATAACTGTAGCTTATTGTTAGAGTTGTATAGATTTGTAGCTACTCTATTCCAGCAGTTCTCAACCTTTTTGAGTTGCAACACCGCCAGAAGGTTCAAGTTTGTTTCATGACCTCCACAAGTGAAAATAAGGGTGATCTCAGGACTTTGTTGAAAACAGGCATTTTAACACTCAGAAACACACTGAATAAAATCTAAAGGCTAAATTCCACCAGGCACAGCTGCGGCTGCACCACGTCAGCTGGAGCTGATCGCTTCCATTCCACACAGTGGTTGTGATTCCACCAGTAGCTCCTCAGCCTGTCACAAAAGCGGCTCTCTGCTCCATTCAGCCTCAAATATTTTTGACAGATGCCACGTCAATTAGCACAGAGCAGACTGAACAGGCAGGAAGTTAGACACAGGAAAAGGCAGGGAGAATCCGGATCATTTTCAAAATAAAAGACCCCGTGCAGACTGACAGACAGAAAAGAAACAATTTAACCACATAGCCTGCTCATCCAAGGTAGAAGCGCAAAGAGGACGTAATCAACTAAATCTGAGCAAGAAAACATAATCAGGCAAGCAAAACGCTTTGCTTCTGAAATGCCTCAGAACTGTGGCACAGACGTGCCGTGCTTGGTGGAATAAACTGATAAAGCAAACTATATCACTGGTACAGACGATGTAATGCAAAAAACATTCTTCAGTCTAAAAACGGCCTTCATGTCACATCATACAGTGACTGAGTAGTTTGTCAAGTTTGCTATTTTATATTACAAAATGTAAGTGTTATTTTTAGTGTCTGTCTGTCAAGAACATGGTGTTTTATGTTGGTAATTGTCATTTTGGAGCTGGTTTATAATTTTAACCATGAGTGAGGTGGCTGTGGACACCTTGGTGTTTGTCCCAAGTTAACCTATATACACCCTGATGCAAATAGCCACCTTGGCTATTCCAATCCGGAGGCAAATCAAGGCCTCACACAAAAAGGTTATTCCCTCTCCACTCGTGCCCCAGTGTTTGCTCTTAGTAGGAATTGTTGGATCTCTGTAAATAATATCAAGATTGTCTAAACCTTTGTATGAAAACTGCCATGAGGTAACTTCTCTTATGATTCAGCACTACAAATAAAATTGACTTGGCTATGAAAAATGGTAATGATTGTACATTCAACTTTAATGTTGAGTGTAAGGAAACTTTTTAACCCAAGTTCTTGTTCTTTTTGTTTGTTTGTTTTCTTTCTAGATGTTCTTTCTGCTCGGTGAGAAAAGAGTCTAAATACATAGCCAAGCTGAGCTGTTGGATGGACTGTTTGCTTTTCTGATTCAATTGCTGTGAGTAATTGTAGCAGTTTTCTATAGTTAGATTCCAAGCTTAGCGCACGAAGCCAGACCAACAACATTTCTGGTTTGTAAACAGAAGTTCCCAGTGCCATTTTGTCTTAGCTGTTCTTATATATATTTAAAATGTAGGCTTACATGGTGGAGTATGGTGGAGTACTATCTTATGCTCTGTTTAGCTGTGGTCCATTGTTTACAGTGTTCTGTGTACATACTAGTATTAGTGAGTATGTCACTGATGTTTGGGTTGCAGCAGCGCAGAGTCCTCCCTATGACATTGTGCTTGGCAAAAAAAAACTGATTGTGATTCTGAATGGATATGGCACATTTAAATGTTGCCTGTTTGAAACGATGGTCAGTCAGCAGTTTGGCAGTAGGTTAGAGTGTAGCTCGCTGGTCACAGTTCACAATAGTAAACTCTCACCTGTTGGTGGTGGAACTGCCCAAGAAATACAAAAACACTAAGTTCAAGGCTTACACTGCATCATGGTTGTAAGCAGTCTTTCTCAAAATGAGCTATGGAGCAAATACATGATTTTGTGTGTGCATGTGTGAGTGTTTTCTGTCACATTTACCAGAGATCAGCACTCCCCCCTGCTGGCTGCTCTGCAGATCTGCTGGAACTGAATGTGACTTCTGAAGCCACACAAACATCATAGAAACAGAATGAAAGATTAGTACAGAAAATTAATTTTTTTTTAAATAAAGTAATCTTAATATTGATTTATTAAGAAATTTTAAAAGTAAAGTTTTTAAAAGATTTTAAAAATATCTATAAATGGATAAGAAATTTCCCTTTTCCTATTGAACCTCATCCTGCTAAGTGCAATTTTTTTGTAGTAGATAGAGAGAAAGTAAGGATTCATAATTACAGCAATTACACAGTTTCATGTGACTATTACAAAGTTTAGTGCCATGGTAATAATCATAAAGCAAATGCATTAAGAATTTCAATGGCATACTGTCCTCTGCTGAAGACTTATGGAAGGAGGGAGAGACACAGAGAGAGTCTCTTAGTATTCCACTTGAGACACGGCGCCTCCATATTGCAATTTCCTGTTTGAGTCTTATCAGGAGCAACCTGGAACTGCACTCCAGCGAAGCCTCACGCAGCTCCCTCAGCTCACCTGCTGCTATGCCATCTCTGTTCCTATTTCTCTCTCTCTATTTCTCACTTTCACCCTCCCTCCCTGTTTGTGCAATGTCATGATTAGTATGCTAAGAACCAGTAAAGCTTCACCTGGACATCAGTCACTCAGACAATCAGTCAGCTGTCTCACTGTCAGTCAGTCGGCTGATCAGTCCCCCGGCTCACACTCTTGTTGAATTACTCATTCAATTGCTCGGTTGATCGCTCAGCCACTTACTCACTCAGTCAGTCATCTTTTTTCTTTCTTTATTTATTTTTTTTAAGGTTGCACTTTATTTTACAGTATGCAGATAAGATGTAAAGAGCCATACGTTGTATCAAATTAGACAAAACTAGAATTTTTTTTTCTTTGACATTGAACAAACACAACTATATCCTAATTACACACCAAACACAATGGCACACTAAGATGCAACAAGCTGTACTTTGTATAAAATTTGACTAAAAGTTCAAGTAATATGTACTTTATTAGACAGTACCAGAACTGTACTGCAAACTAAAATATTTTGTTTCCCACCATCAGACCCTTATTAGACATTCTTATAAGGTAATTAGAGACACATTGCAACAGAGCTGTACTGTAAACTAAAGTGAAATCACATATCTGCTATTAAAAACAATACATGAACCAGATCTACCAAGTAAAGGCCAAAATTACAGTTGGTAGATGAATAATTTGTGTGTGGGTGACTGAACAGACTTATTGTAATACTGTAGGCACTTGTGTCACTAATAACGCTTTAAGAATAAGTGGGAAGTAATTCACTTTAGTTTACAGCACAGTTTTGATGTAATATGTCCCTAATTACGCTCTAATAAACTCTGATGAGAGTGGGAAATAATACACTTTAGTTTACAGCATAGTTCTGTTGTTATGTGTCCCAGATTGCCCTCTAAGAAAGTCTAACAAAGGTCTAACAGTGAGAAATGATACACTTTACAGTGCGGTTCTGTTGTAATGTTTCTGTAATTAACCTTCAAGAAAGTCCAATAAGGGTCTGACAGTGAGAATGAATCCACTTTAGTTTACAGTACAGTTCTGTTGTTACGTGTCCCTAATTATGCTGTAATAAAGTCTAATAACAGTCTAACCATAGAAAACAATTCAGTTTAGTTTGCTACTTCTAGTCTATCAAGGGTCTAACAGTGAGAAATAATACATTATACATACTTCTGTTGTAATGCATTGCTAATTACCCTCTAATTCTCTAAGTCTAGTAAGGATCTAATACTGGCTAATAAAGAATATATTATTTATAGTTCTTGTCTAATTTAATCTTAAATTTGAAGTACATATCTTATTACTGTAAGATAGTGTGACCGCAAAAAAAACAAACAAAAAAAAAACTCTGCCAATGCTTTGTACATCTGGAAAGAAACAAAACAATTCACATGCTTCCAGACAGATTTTACAAAAAAAAGTTCAGACTGTGTGTTATTAACATTCCCTAGGCTTTCTCAGTGTTATTCTTAGGTCTATCTTATCTGTTCTTAAGAACTGATGTTTGACATTTGCTTTAGAGCCTCAACTCGTCACCACGGCAACAATGGTAGAGTTCTGTCTTCAAAGGAAAATGAAATTTCTCATAAACTGTTTGACATTTACCTATTTTAATGGGCACTCAGTAATATCAAACATCAGATACATTTCTTTAATTGTTGCAGATGGAGTTAGGAAAAGAGAGATTCAGAGTGGCAGGTGGAGAGCAGGAGACTGATCCCCTGTTTCTCCCATGATTACATTCTGTTCAGGCCCTGTTGCAGGGAGAAGGAGGAAGATCAAGCTTCGGCCACAGAATATGAATTTTATATCTGCAATGCAGCCAAGAGGTACCTTCATGTAACAGCCAGCCTGCCTTGGCGCTGGACAGTGAAGATCTGTCTCTGTGCACCAGCTGATTTTTATGAAATACAACTCTGTAGTTTAATATTAAATGTCAGTGTGTATATTTATATGCTTTGTTTATACTTTTAATTCAATTTAATTTTGGCACACTTCTGCTTCTTGTCATCTGATTGCAGTATCATTTCCATTCTTAAATAATAATAAAAAATCCCAACCAAATGCCTGAACATCCAGTGACCAATGCAATGACACACCGAAAATATAAACCGTAATCATGTCTGAGAGCTGTACTTTATATGGTCCAGGTGAAGCTTGTAGTAATGAAATATTCATGGAGTTGTTGAACTAAAGTCTACGCAACAGCCGAGTGATGGATGAGTGGATAAATGCTGACAGGTGCTCTCTATTGCCTAATCATCACAAAGGTTTCACAAAGTCATATAATGGATAGACCTTTGCAGGGTTACTTTATTTAAGTATATTCTTCATTTAAAGGAACAGTGTGTAGGATTTAGAGGCAACTGAATACCACTCACCTGTCCCTCCCCATCCAAGCATGTAGGAGAACCTGGTGAAAAATGCGAAAGGTACTCTCTAGAGCCAGTGTTAGCTTTGTTCCTTCTGGGCTACTGTAGAAACATGATACCTAAGGTAATGAAAAGACAATAATTCTGCATGCACATAATGCAATATTTCAAAGTGTCAAACTTCAATACCAAGGTTTATACTTTCAAAACAGCTTTTTACAGACGTAAAAACTTAAATGTATGGTTTAAGTGTACATAAAATGTTTCTTTAAGGTATAAACACACATTACTAGGCTCTACATTCTACTTGTGCAGCCATTACATTTTCCTAATTAAAAAGAAAATTCATATAGTCAGAGTGACCTCAGATGTTACTGACAGGCACCAACGGATGAAAAAAACAAAACATAATAACACAACACAGCAACAACCAAACAAAGTGGTTAAAATCAGTCCTTAGGCGAAAATAAGCACTTGCCAAGCCTTATATTCTTTGTTTCTTGAGACCTGGCTCCAGAATTATGTGCCATCTCCATATAATGACACTTTGCTACAGCTCCAAGGCATGTAAACATCCCATTACATTATGGCTGCTTTCTCCTGATTGCAGTGCAGTGTTGTCTCGCTGTTTACTCTCAGTGCTTTTGTCTTTCCACTACAGCTGGCCTAGGTGGTCTATCAGGTGGTCTATGTTTTCTGCAGATGTTTATAACAAGGAGAAATCGCATGTTTACTCATTATTACAAGCAATATGGTACCAACAGAGTGTGTGTGTCCTTAAAGAGTCAGTTTACCCAGATTACAAAATCTATTTCTCTACTATGTAGCCACCCGGTGCATTGAGCATCAAAGATTACATGTAACAACAACATGTGTCCATTTACTCTGGAAAAACCACGGAACCATTCTAACTAGAACTATTTTATACTGAAGAAAAATCCATCTGAAAACTTGTGGATTATCCTGAGCAAGGCTTCCTAACCTGGATGTCCATGTGAATCTGAGGGGTCAAATAAGAGTTACATAAATACAAAATTTGTTTTATTTTTGTTTTATTTAATTTGTTTTTTTGTTTTGTTTTGTATTGCTTTTCTCCACAGAGTCTCTGCAGAGACTCTGTTCTGACTGTATTACTCATTATTTTGCTGTGCTTGGGACTCCTTACCAACCAAAACCATATCTGCCTGGTGTCTTCATGAAACCTTACTGATTCTACTTTTATGTTTTGATTCCATCTGGCAAGGCTGTGTCACACTCGCTGCAGGTGATTGCGCCTGTTCTAGACATTGCTTGTGATTCCACCAGAAGTGCTGCAGCATGTTTCAGAAACATCCCATAAGCGGCTTTCTGCTCTGCTCCATGTCAGATACGTGCTGAGTCTATTTTTGACGGAAGCTGCACGAAGCAGATTGAGCTGGGCAGGAAGTCGGACACAGAAACGGCAGAACATTCTGTCAATTTTCAAAATAAAACACAACCCACTGAAAAAAAAAAAAAACAGTAACCACTTAACTACATCCATGGTAAAAGCACAAAGTAAAATGTCCAAATCAACAAAATCTGAGCATGTCAAACAAAAACAAAAACAAAACAAAAAAAAATGGGCAGGAAAAACACTGTTTCTGAAAAGCTCATGGTGGGTTATGTAGCTGTGTGGAGAACAAGGCATTCCAATTTGGGGCTCACAGGCAACAACAAAAAAGGTTGGGAACCATTGTTCTTGAGTAAAGGAGACCCTTTTTCTGGAGAGAGAGACGTTTTAAAATGTAATGTTTCACAATTCTATTCACTCCCATTGTACCGCTTGAGGCAACATAACATTGGAAAACAGCTTGAAGATTACAGTGTGTGGGGAAAACCTGGCAAATCCATACAGCTCAAGGTCATACAATACTAACAAAACCCCTGCACAAACCAAATACACACTGTCAGGCACACTGCGATACACACAGACATGCTGTATGTACGCACAAACCTTCATGCTAATAAACACTTGGAGCAGCCTTTCGCTATTAAGCTTGTCAACATATTTGCCCTTCCTGATGCAAAACATCAGATTTCATTATTACGCAAATCAAATCAAGTTTTAACTGCGCAAAGTCAATTGCAGAGCTGATAGGCCTTGAGAGAATGTAAAACAGGGCTGCCTCACAATACAGCACATAATCATCAGGGGGGAAAAAAATAAAGTTCATTATGTCGTGTTTGTATATCGTTATCTCTGAAAATGCTCACCCATGCATGTTCAACACGAGCAGCGACTAGCAAAGAATGTATTTCTCATCGATAATGATCCTAACGTGTTCCATAAATGCTATTCTTGCTTCCTATCAGACGAGTCACAGGGTATGGTGATGTGGGGGAGGGGCTTGTTCACCACACAACTGCAAACTCAGACCGTCCACCTCAGACAATATCTGTAATCTGCATAACAGTGTAATTATAATCTGCCTGATTCTCTCCTCCGCAGTTCTCCTCTTGAGTAACAATCGCAGCAGCACCACCAAATCTGCTTCTGATTGTTTTGGCAAAGAACTGGCTATTTAATCAGGTGAAGTGAGTGACGACCGCGGTGAAGAACAACCCCCCCTTAAAGCATTAATCACAAGGTAATTGGATTGAAAATTAGGAAGACGTTGTCTTTGTATTCCATTAGCTTGGAGTGGATTTCTCATCACCCTCTGGCAGTGAGCGCTCCTCTCTTTTTTTTTTACATCCCTCATGCTCTTCCCTCGCTCTCCCTGAGGCTTTTGGAAGAATATAGAGAAGGTGGAGAGAGGAGAGACAGATAAGGAAAAGGAGAGTACAACGCAGAAAGAGGGAGAGCAAAGAGGAAAGAGAGGAAACAGAATATAAATTTGATTCACTTAATTTTGTATAAAGGGGGCCGGTGTTCTCAAAGGGTAAATTGATCCAGTCATTGTGATGAATAGGCTCAATTAATTCACCCAGTGTGGGACAGGGGTGAATACATGTGTTAGGAGACACCCCCTTGTTGGCTAATTTCTCAGACATCATCTTACATCACTTTAAGTGAAGATTATCGTCACTTTCTCCTTACCTTGTCTTTCTCCCCTTCGCTTCTTTCAAAATCTGCCTCAGTAACTGTTTTAAAACAACTATGGACACCGCTGATTTTTGAAAAAAACAAAACAAAACTGAATTCTTTGAAATAAAATATAATTGGACTTCTTGGGAAACATCCAAACGTGTTTCACACATCTCTCTATCCGATATGGCAAATCAAATGATGAAGTATGGCACTATAAAATATATATTTTGATGACTTTTAAAAGCTATGACTAAATGTGTTGTTTATTGCTAACAGCTTCTCTAAGCTTCTTTAGCACAGTCACGATATAAATGACTCATACACTCAAAACTAATGATTAGTATAAAACAGAAAAAGTTTGCTTGACTAAACAATCTCAACTCAAGGTCCAATTACAAGCTTTACATCTCATCAGCAGATGAAGTTTGCCCAGTTGTCATAGAGATGTGTTTACATATCAGCTCGCTAACTCTCAAAGTTTTATCCAAGCACTTAAGACTTGTCGACTGTGTTGGCCTTAAAGTTAAGTATCAAAGCTCATTAAAGATCGCGAAAAACAATAATAAATGTGTGTTCTGAGTTTGTCACACCACTGAAACATGTGTTATTAGCCACCCGGGCAAAATTGAATGAAAAAATCACTAAGTATATAAAAGAGTCCTGCAGTGCGTGTGGAGGAAGAACTAATATGTCAGTCAATCAGGGCCTTTGATGTGTCGCAGTCTTAATAATTCCCATCTTCCAGCAAACAGTGAAAACTCAGATTTGCTTTGACTGAAAGTTTTTAAAGGAAAAATTTTTAAGGTAAAGAATTGAATTGGGAAATAACTGGTGCAAAATGTAAATGTGGAAATGAGTAGTGGTTTCACAAATTGTACCCATGTGCTGTAGTGAACTGCTCATGATAGCGCAGCCAGCAGGCTACCAACAGCTTTCCAGAAGTGGCAAATTATGCATCTCAAGATACATTTTCTTATTTACACCTCTGTTTTTCCTGCAATGACATACAAAAATATCTTTCATGAAAAAAGGTTTATGTGAACAGCTATGAGCTCATCCTGTCTGCTTCATTGTACCTGTTAGGGTGAGTCAAATTACACCTTTATACCTCTTAATCAAAACATGGAGTCTGGTGACCATCTTCAATCTGAGCAGAGCTCCAATCAGACAGAATAAGTGAAAACACCTGTGGACAAGGCGTTTAAGAAGAGCTCTAATCAGGCAGATTAAGTGAAAACACCTGTGTGGCCGAAGCAGGAGTGTGAAGAGCATCTAATCTCCTCAGCGCACTGAAGTTCTCAGCAGGGCTCCAAATGCATTTTCACATGTTAAATGTCCCTCTGTGCGGGAGCATTATTTTATTTCACCATGAATAAAAGGGCACAAATATTCTCATGCAAATTATCGAGTAAAGTGTGAATAAGTGCTGCACATCATCATGGGATATTTCAAACCACTCATGCAGCACTTTCATCTCTCCCAGTGTGAACAAGTAAGTTCCAGACAATCATCACCTTATCAAAATGAACTCACAACAGCAGAGTTGAGGAGCTATGAGAAATGATAGTGTGTCTTTAGGTGAATTGTGGGAATTTGTGTGCGTGTGTGCATGATTCCACAATTAGATGCATGACAATGAACATTGTGTACATAGACATTCATAAATCTGGCACATACTGCATATTTCTGCTTTACGCGTCTGGTCCTCAGAGTCTAGCCAAGGCTTTCAATACTGCGAGCACTTAGTAAATTGAACAAGAGTAATTTACACTGGACTAATATGATATTCTGCACATCTCCTCATTCTAAGAAACCCCTTTATATCTCTTTTCTCACATTTCTCATTTTACTCAAGCTACAGTGTATTACTTTTTCATCACTTTAAATTGGATATCCCAGAATAATAGTGGCTCTGTCCATTATTAATACACTGAATCCATCATGGCATGAAGAATCTGGGTTTGGGAACCCCATGAAAGCTTCCAAGGGCTTGGGTAACTTACAGTTTCTCTGCACGCACGTCTGCCGGCCTGTTTGAATGTGTGTCTGATAAGGATTTGAATGGAGACTGTTATACAAGACCTTCACCTGCGGATCGCTTTTCAGTGAGTGCTAATGAGAGTAATCTACCTCACAAATGACACAGTTCACAGTGGAAAGAGAGATATTTTCTGTGGGATTAAGCTTTGATAGAATGTTACTGAGAAAAATAAATCCCTCAAACTGACATAGCTCTGTGGTTAGAAAACAGTTTGATGCCTGTTGTTTACATCAGCAACTTCATTGAATGTTTTCCATGTTGAATTTCATTCTTATATTTAGTATCCAACTGATGAATACAGATTACAGAAAGCAATGTAAATACAAACCCCAATTCCAAAACAGTTGGAATGCTATGTAAAACGTTCAGAAAAACAGAATGCAATGATTTGCAAATCCTTTTTGATTCTCTTTGTCTGTATTCAGTTGAATATTATACGTACAAAGAATGGCTAAACTGATGTCTTTTGTAAATATTCACTACACGTTCTAACAGAGGCATGTTCACTGCTGTGTTACATCACCTTTTTGATTAACAATACTCAGTCAGTGTTTAGGAACTGAGGCCATTAATTTTGAAGTTTTGAAAGTGAAACTCTTTCTTATTATTGCTTGATATAAGACTTAAATTGCTCAACAGTCGGGGGTCTCTGTTGTTGTATTTTATGCATCATAATTTGCCACACATTTTCAATGGGAGACAGGTCTGGACTGCTGCTGGTTGCACTGTCTTGCTGAAATAAGCAGGGACGCCCCTGAGAAAGAAGAAAGAAATTGTCTGGATGGCAGCATATGTGGATCCAAAACCTGTACATTTTAACATTAATGGGGCCTTCATGGATGACAGCCATGACATGAACTAACTCACCCTCATATGATCACAGATGCTGACTTCTGAAGTTAGTGCTGGTGACAATCTAGATGGTCCTTTTCCTCTTCAGCCCAGAAGTCACAATGTCCATGATTTGTCAAAACAATCTGAAATGATGACTTGTCAGGCCACAGCACACATTCACATTTTCCAGCAGTTGATCTCAGATGGGTTTAGGCCCAGAGAGTGCAACAGCGATTCAAAACATATCTTACACAGAAATTTCTGACACAATAATATGCAAATACTCATTAAATCTGCAATAAGCTAATATATTCTAGCCTGGCTAAATTACTATTGCTGTAGTAAAATGCCTCGGTGCTGGTTCTCTAGGAAAAATATTGTAAAGTAGTTTCCTGATTTCTCACAGCAAAGCAAGTCTGAGAAATTTACTTCAGCTAGTGACGGCCTTAAGGACACTTTAGAGTGACACCCAGGAAATCAGAAGGTGTATTGCAGAGGTTTTCAAGGTGGGAGGCAGGCCTACCCAGAGGGGCTCCAAACAGTTTCAGGGGAGGCGCGGTGAATGGAGGTGAAAAAATATTGCAAAAGGAGATCCCATAGAATAGTTTAAATATCTGTGATATGGTTAAGGGGGTAGTCCAGAGATACAGTTATGGGGGGATTTTACTGTTTTTCACACTTTCCTAGTCAGAAAATGCATTTCGCCAAAACCTTTATGTATTTTGTGTAGTCTGAAGTTTCACAGCAATATTATGCTACTTGGCTCATTCGCTGATTCTCTGTGGAATCAAATGACATAATCATGATTCCAGACATATCCAGGTGTTGAACGAAACTAAGCAAGTAAACTAATGAGGAGGTGCCTTTTTCCAAACTATGACCGAGGGGACACCCACACTTTCCTATCTTACACCCAGCACAAAGTGGATGGTGCTGGTGGCACAGGTGGCATTGCTGTCTTACGCCGGCACAGTTGAATCAGAATCTCAATAAACTGTGGTGTAGTTTACAACTGTAGTGTTTGTGTCTGTGTGTTTACTGGAATCCAGAAACACAAGGACTAAACAATTATGATCTATAACATACAAAATGAATGCAAGGTTCAATCTGACCGACCCGAGGAGAAAAAGGTACAATATGTATACTACTGTCAGAGCCTGATGCTGGTTGTATATACCTGTTTGATGGGTTATCAATCTTCAGAAACAGTGGAGCAAAGATGGGAGGAGGAGATGAGGATGAGGAGAAAGAGGAGAACAGGAGATGGAGAACATAAATACATAAATCTGCACCTCAATCCAGGCCAGGCGGGTGTTCAACCAGATTGAGATGCAGCTTAGACTTCTCGGATGCATCGCTTGCAGTTCTGCATGACGTTTACGGTTCATGTATTGTATTACTTTTTGCAGCTGTTAATGTAAAATAAACTATTTACACATGAAACCTGCTTTGGAGGCCCACTGCTGTATCGATAAATTGTGCGCTCTTGTGTTTTCCATACCAGGAGATCTGTCTCCTTGCCTGAAAATCTTTTCTCTTTCTTTCAGCCAAGTAAATTCACCATTATGCTGCCAACGCTTGCACTCCGGGGACTCCTGCTTCTTAAAGGCAGTGAGAGCTGACTTTCTGATTGGTTTATTGCGTAAAACACACCTATGAATTAATCGAGGCATTTGTGCCCAGCTGATCCCACTGTGCGCCAGGAGCCCATTTAAACACACGTTGAAGAAATGAAAACCATTGCATCTTGTGCTTTTAGCTTGCTTGCTGTCAGATACTGCCCTCAGACTTTGAAAGTATGAAACCAGCTGAATGTTATCTTGCCTACATACAATAACCCGGTGATGGTGCTCTCCTGTTTTGATTCACAAACATGAGGTCACTTGCTTCCCAAGGACATCATATGAATTAATACAGAGGCTGTCAATGATGCCATCACATGCCAAAGATGTTTTGTTATATTTATGAGTAGCCAGCAGAATTTTCTCCAGCAGAGCTTCAACACCAGGGAAATGGAATATAAAATGTGTGTCAATCAAATACCCCAAAGTGCACCATGACAGACACACACACATACTCTCATATACACATGTGAAGCCCGCCCGCATAAATGTATGTCTTCTATAACCTGTACAGATTTTAGGCTAAAGAATGCTTCACTGTCAAGTTTGACCTTTTAACAAGTTTGTGGCAGCTCTTACAGCTTGACCTTTCATTTCCTTCACTCGATGGTGCCTCCCCATTACAGAGAAGAGCCTCATTACCAGCTAATTCATGGCTGTCAGATTCCCACCTGTCTGACACATACACACTGGGTGTACGTGTGTGTGGCTGTACCAGACTGTGTGTGTATGCTGACTGACAATGTACCAAACAAAGCACATATGTACAAAGAATCATAAAGTATTCACACTAAGCCCTCACATAAATAATAACTGATATATGCAGGTTGAAGGTGCATTCACTCCATGTCAGTAATTCAGTTCTTAGGGCAGTGGAAGATTGCAGAGAGATTTTCTGGAAATTAAATTAATGTTAGAAAATAAATAAAGTGTGATTTCAAGTTTATTCTTTCTCACAAATGACAGACAGGAGTATCTACAGTATGACTTATTAATAATAGAAAATATAACTGCAAACAACTTTTAGCAGGATTTAAGAACCAAGTGACTGTGATTGACAAGGACCAGAGAAAAAAGAAATCACTGTCCAAAGAATTAAACCATAGAATGGACAACTATGTAGCTGATTGACATACAGCCCAAGTATCATCAATATTTGTGAAAACAGATGTGTTGACAAAATGTTTTCTAAACATGCAATAGTGATTATTAATGTTTAATAATCAACATTCAATAATCAAAAAAACAACTTTCATAGATGTCCTGTGTATTTGCTCCTTGAGAAAACAACAATAAAAACAAATCAGTTTGTTTCATACTCATGTGGCATGTTGAACACCTGTATGGTACTTTGTAATGAAATAATTAAGAGTCAATTAATAATTATGAATTAATGATTTTACATGACTTCCATGTTGGCAACTGAGAGAGGGGGCGGGGGCAGTAAATTATTTCCAAACAGACTGTGTAATTTGAAATATATTTTAAACAGAAGCCAACTCCACTTTTAAAATAATAAACACAAATTCACAACAGTTTTGGGCAGTTTTGTTTATACCCCCCCTATTTATCCTGCTCATTGCTATCACTTTCCTGTCATTAGGTGAAAACATGAGGTGTGAAAGTGCCGGGCAACTTTAGAGTACACGTCCGTGGCAACTGCACTTCATCACAGGTTAGATAATTATGTTTCTAAGTAAATTACATTAGTGCTGATTGTGCCTGTAGATCGAAGCTAATCAGAACCAGCCATGCAGGTTATGATCTCTAATATAACTGACAAAGACTGTATATCCAGATCACAGTGCAAGTCACAAGTCAACAAGCACAGGAGTGTCTTTGTGTGAGCATGTGTGTTTGCGATCTGCTGGATATGCATCTGTTTATGCGTAATTCTCTGTTCATGTGTCCGCAGTTTGTTAATGTGTGTATGTGCAGGCATGCTGAAGTGCTTCTCAGGGGTTTCTTAGT
Organism: Lutjanus campechanus; assembly: GCA_027495735.1. Classification (NCBI taxonomy): domain Eukaryota; kingdom Metazoa; phylum Chordata; class Actinopteri; order Lutjaniformes; family Lutjanidae; genus Lutjanus; species Lutjanus campechanus. The sequence continues at coordinate 22,088 of JAJHUR010139201.1, forward strand.
TGTGGCTCAACATTAGAGTAGTTCTTTGCTGGAGGTTGATGGTGTTTGTCTTCATTAGCTTTACTTTGTCCCTTTTTGCTACTACCCAGCAAGACCTCAAATTGAGTGCCTTGTTAACATTTATTGTGGACTGGAAAAACAATATAACACTGGCCAATTTCCATGAGAAAAAAGTCAGAGTGGCGGTTGCATTCTTGATGTGTTTACCTATTTGGCAATCAGCAAACAAAGCTTTCAGACCTGTGGGATCATGGGTAATGCACAGAAGTGCTGCACAGGCTACAGCACTGGAGAAGCAGCAGACATCCAGCCCACTCCAGTTAAAGATTTACTATAAGGAAATTATCAATGTAAGGCTATTAGAACCTCTAATAATTCATCTGCATAACTCATTTGGGGAAAGCAATTTATCAAAAGAGAACTGACTGGAGGCACTGAGTTATAGTCTTTATTGTCAATAAAGGTGGGATTCAGCACATTATACATATTTAAGAGACAAAATGAGCTCTTGACAAATTGACAGCCTCAAAAAGATAAAAAAAAAATTTTTTATGTATTTATTTACTTTTTCAAATCTGCACATATTTCAGTGAAGATAAGGTAATAGATCACCTGAACTGAATCAACTTTAAATTTAGGCTGGGATTTGACAAAGCTGTGAGCAGACAGTGTGTTGCAGTCATATGGGGGTAGAAACAAGAGAAACAGATCACAGCTCACCTCAACATCCCCCTCAGCACCTCACAGATGTCTCTACCTGACTTGGGTGCAGGCAGAGCCAATAAATTTAAAAAAAAAAAAAGCACAGCTTATGATTGTTATGGTTACCTGTTTGGTCAAAATGCTTCTGAATGTTTAAAAGGATACTTGTGATTATTTGATGTGGGGTTGTATGAGGTAATTATTGATAGTTTGGGGAAGCAGAAAGGACCACCAGCACATTGCTATTAACTGCATTGGGCAGGGTCAACAGCAAAACATATTTTATTTATTTTAACTTATTTAAGTAAAACGGTGCAAATATTTATAAAATGTTTTTAAACTGATATCAATTTTTTTAGGTGGACCTTTTTTTTTTAGGGGTCTAAAATATGTTTTGCTGCTGACCCTGTCCACAGCAACATATTGCGTAGCTGTTCTGGTACTCATCTCTGTTAAACTGGGGGCGTGCTGACTGCCATCTACTATAAGTAATACACTGACTATCGATAAGTACAACCTCCCGTCAAATAATCCAAACTATCCCTATAAGGTCTTTCACTATTAAACCCGTAGTTTTCCAGCAATCAAACACCACTATCACTAAAAGTTGCTGAATAAGTATTTTACAGACAACATAACTATTTTGTAATATCATGTAGCTGAACAAGATAAGTACACTAATACTTAACCTTACCTTCAGAACAGCCTCAGCTCATCAAAATACTGTGATATCCTGACAACCCGCCAGCCGTTGGTTTCAGTTGAACATTCTGTTGCCATAGCAACCCCTACTGGAAGAGTTCCATAGCAGTTGCTATTTAACTGACATTATTACATTCAGCCTTTTATCTCTTTGCCTTATGATTTGTGAATTGTTTATGTCCTTCCTTTGCAATCAGTTAACTGCTAATCAGACTGGCCATTGCGCTGGCTCACTCTTTAATAGATTAATTACTGTCTTCCTTCCTATGGGAGCACATACAAAGTAACTAATTGGACAGCTATAGTATATAATTTTGTGAGGCCAGTTTTGTTTCACTGTATTCATTCATTTTAACAACATCTTTGACTGTGGAATTTCAGCATTTTCTGATTTTGTCATCACTATCGTTGAACTTGCTGTTGCAGGTGCATAGCTGTGCACCTACACAAAGACACACGCGACTACAAATAGAGGTTCAGCTCCAGGCAGCAGCAATTCTGGGAAGTCTTCTGTCCCTGCTGCATGTATCACTTTTTATCATTTTTTTTGTTTTTAGGCTCAGCTGCAAACTGTCCTATCACATGCTAAAGGTCATGGTCCAGTGGATCTAACAGCATAATGTCATCTGCAAAAAAAAGGGAGGGATGCAATTTTGAGATTACCTAATGGTCTGCAGCCATCTGTGAAGCAGTCGGGATGAGAGTTGCACTACAAGTCTGATGTCAAGGTCCTCTGCTAGACAATGGTGGACTGTGTACTTTGGTCTGGAAGCAGGCTGCTGCTCCAGGTGAAGGATTCTCCCTGGCTTTTCTATTTTACCAAATTAACTGTCAGCCATGTAAATGGATCATGTTACAAAATCACCCAAGTACTGTGTGACAAAGTTAAGCATTCTTTAAAAGGAAACTTTATTAATTAATTAAAGAAATAAACTCCTTAATGTGTGCTATATTGACCAGGAAAACACCTGCTCACAGTGCAGCAGTGCTTAAATGTACAACAATGCATTGCAGGTTAGCATGTGTCTCTCATACCTATGTTGCCATGTTTACCACCTTTAGCCTGTAGCATTAGGTGACAAAATACTCATTCGATACACCCTCTGGTTACCCAGAGGCCAAAACAATAAATCCAAGCTGAAATAGCAGCAGAAGAACTTTTGAAATATATATTTTTGAGTTTCTAAAACTCAAAGATTCAAGTTTATCTAAAGAAGGATAGTAAATAACCTCAACTAAAGTCTGTAGGTCACCAAAACGTTTTTTAAGTTTATCTCAAAACTTAAGAGATTGGGTTGGGCTCAAAACTCAAACATCTATTACAGTATTGCAGTTGCCTTGAAATTTTGAGTTCTTTTGAGTTCTTTTGAGAACTTTTTTTGTTTTTACAGAGTGCAGATAAGCATTAGAAAATGTAAGTAAGGATGAATGGGTTGAAGTTATCAAGATGTGTAACCAATATAAGTTTGATAAGACGTAATGTGTTGAAACCCTGATTGCAGATCTCTGGCTGTTAATCCATTATGCCGTACACTAAAATGAAAAATATCTTTCAGCATTATCTAACTGTTCAGCTGTTTGATTATCAATAACTAAAACAGTATGTAAACTTCTAATGTGCTTCAAAAATGTACTTTAACGCAGCTTGGGCAGGCAAACAGCATTACAGTGTTGCTGGAAAAATGAAAAAAGTCTGTGGATGAGATGCAGTGTGAAACCAGGCATTACTTGTATTAAACCCAACTCTAAATCCAGGATTTGGAGAAACAATAAAGCCTCCCTCAATAAGCATGAGTGACATCTTTTCATGTGCATCATTTGTTGCATTAATAATGATGTGGTTTTTTTTATGTTCTCTCACCAGTTACTCAAGGCCCCACTGGGAACTGATGACCTAGAAACTGAGATTCTGTCGATTGGCTTCAAAGCAATTTTCAGCTGGGTTTTAGTGGTTCAGTCTATTATCTGGTGTAATACAGTCCAGGTGCAAGTGTAACACATTGTCACCGTGCATGTGGGCGTGCTTCTACCAATGACAATGACTCATTTCCCATTTGAGGACACAAAGCTACTGTCTACAACTTTAAGCATGTATTTAACGATCAAGAGAGAAAGTTTTGGATTTACAAATATAGTGGTTCAGTCTAGAGAAGTCACAATGGAATGAAATGTTCCCACAAGTGACAAAAAACCTTATCTGTATGTGAGTTTGTGTGCTTTATAGAAACTGCAAACAAAAAATGAAAAACCCTACAAAATAAAGTTAAGAGTTCGGTCACAGTTCCATGTAACTTCAGAGAGAATTTTTGTGTCTGTCAGCTAAAACCATTAAATGTCATCTCTAATAGGAAAAATCTTGGGCAATAATTTTCAAGATTGTAACCATTTCCCCCCAGCCTTCTCTCACACATATCTTGTTTTCCACTATTAAAATTTCTTACAGCACAATATGCTTTTAAATGAAACAGCTTGCATTGGTCGGCTTCCCTGTGTAAATCCAAAGGGAGGACCCTCAAGGGAACCATGGGCGCTGGTAAAGCCCTGAGAGGACACAGCTGCAAATGCTCATGGGGATTAAAGATGGCAGGCTTTTCAGTTCCACTGCTGTGAAAAGAGAGACTCAGTAGACTCAGTTACTCAAGAAGAAAAACCTTGGTGTATTACTATTTGGTGAATGCAACACCCTAGGATCCTTATTCCTTTGTAACATTGCATAAAAAATGAATACAAGTACAGCCAGCACTCTGAAGATGCTCTTACTTCACAAGCGAGCCAGAGACTTGGACAAGAAAGGCAGTGAAGTTGTCTCCACATTACTAACATCATATTATTGACATATCCCACATCATAATTGAAAAATGCATTTTTGCGAAAAGAATATTTAGATGCAACTCCTTTGTAATCATCAAGATTTTGATTAATTTTGGTAAAATTAAATTTTGTGTTAGATCCTGTGACCTTACAAAATGTGTGCATTCATTTCAAAATGGAATATGCTGTTTGCATGACACGCATCAAACTCAGAAAATTAGTGGAACATTTGTTTGCATGTAAACATAGTCAGTGATAGTTCAGGATTGTCATTCATTCGGGATTAAGTGGCATCACGTTAAGCTTGCAGACTCCAAACAGCTCTTCTCACTATCTCTCTCTCCAAGCATTTGAGAGAACCTACAGTGACTATGAAAGTCCCACGAAATGCAAAAGAGCCAGTTTTTGATTTGTTTGTTGTGGGCTACTGTAGAAAGATGGTGGTGCAACATGGCGGACTGTGTAGGAGGACCTATATCCTCTGTAGATATAAACATCTCATTCTAAGGAAACAAAAACACAGTGATTCTTATTTTCAGGTCATTATACACTAATGAATACATTTTATGAATGCTATATTCCATTTCTGCCATATTCTGCCAATAAATCCTGATAGATCTTATACACTGGACCTTTAATTAGATGGGTCCTTCACATACATTTTAAAATATTTAGAATTCCCATCAAAAACAGTAAAATAGGTTAGTAGCCAGTAAACAGTCTTCCAAGACATTATAACAAAAAAACAAACAAACAAAAAGAAAGAATTTTGGATGACTATGGCTAAAATTAAATAACTGCAAAAGTCCAAGTGTGTTTGTCCAATTGTATTTGCCAAGATATTTTAACCATTTTCTTCATAAGAGAACACAAACAAATATGTGTAAAAATAGACTGGATCCCCAATACAATGAAGACCAAATATACTGAAAACTACAGGTTTAGGTTTAGCTGTTGTCTGTACTCAGTTTAGCAACAGCACAAGCATTTTATCAATACACAACATGATACACAGGGCCCTGTGTTTGTCACAAGGAAATGACTTAGAAGATTCACAGCAAGCAGCATCACAAGATGGAAGTCAGTGATGCCAACCAAAATGAAATCAAAAACTTCTTGCTCACCCAGAATAGCATGTTGACACGTCTACGGACGACTGAGCATGAGCCATAACATTTACTGTTGTTTTATGCTCTGGCAACATGATGCACTGTTTGTTTATGACATCGTGAATGGCACTTTACAAGTATGATGTGTCACAGTAAGGAGCTGTGCACACAAATAAATGCTTTTCATGACATGTATTTCTCAAGCATTCAAATGAGTCAGCCTGTAATCTCAACCGCTCTTCACTGCTGTCAACATCCACTTCATCAAACATCTAAAACATCATAGCTGCCACTGGCTCTCTCTAACACTACATTTGCCTTTCATCAACAGACCAGCAGCTACAAAATCCAGTAAATGTTTCTGGAAGATGACCATATCCCAATAGGTTTCACATGAAGAGCATGTTATGGCCCTTCCTGTGTGCCTCATTAGAGATAATTGCGTACACTTATGCAAATCATAGAACTGTGTGCTGTCTCTCCGGAGGTTTGACACATCTCCTCACCCACTCATTCTTTTCAATTCTGTCTCCCTCTGTAGTCTTTAGGCCTCTACCAAACATTGGCAAGTCTAAAATACGATGAACAGCATTTGTTTTGCTTTTACACTCCCCCTCTCCCTCTGTGTGAATGGTGTCCTTCAGTTTTGCATCTTATGTGTAATCTACCGCTTTCCAAGTTTCTCATTGTAGAGAGGTCATTTGGCCATGCTGTGCAATTTGTAAAGCCATTTGAAGCAAAGCTGTGGTTTGGGGCTCTATAAAAATGGTTTGACTTGAGTATTACACTCTCACTTTAAAAGTTTGTTTTATAGTTTTTTGTTTTCTTTTTGTGGCTTGACCGCAGAGAGGCGGGGGCTAAAGGAAAAAAAAAGAAGCAAGAGATATCTGCCTATACACTTCTGACTTCAAACATGTTGCAGGCATCAAATTTTAAGTTTATTAGTTGAACAAAGTAAAGTAAATTTTCTTTCAAATCAAACATAAGGATTAACACATTTAACACATTTGGACTCAAATGTAGCTCAAATATCTCATGTGATTTGCTACTTCAGTCCATCTTAAGAACAAATGTTTCTGGGATCACGACAAAACAAACAAACAAAAACAAAAAAAAACAGATGACTATTTAGGGTCCAGCCATATAGGTTTTGACCTAGTCTTGATTTTCCATACATGATACATCAAGGAAAGGAAAGGATCAAGAGTATCCCCAAAAATTATGTTACGTATGTGTTGATATTTCTACTGACAATGTCAATCAGAAAGGTGTAATTACTTAGTGAAACAGACATGTCCAGGTTGACATTACAACTTGTACACAAAGGCCCCTCCTTGTTCTCCTGTCCCTGATGTACAGAACACATTGTACATTCTTTATATTAAGGACACTTGAGAATAACCACTAATAAAGCATAATTATTTTAGTGCACACATGCAGGCAATGTAACAAAAATCAGTAAAACCAGCTCCAGATGGAATCATTTCCTTCCTAGATTAGCCAGTCAGTTTTCATATCAGGCATTCCTGCTCATCTCGTCTGCTCCGTCACACACAAGTGTAGCCTATATTCAGAGTGCTTAATTAGGCTCAGGTGTGCTTCATTACTGCGTCTCTTCATCAGTTAAGTCAAATTCTGTCACTAACTTCATTGCTGTTCTCACAAACCAACTCCTGCTAGCACGCTGTCGAGCCTAAGTGGGACAAGTCAGACAGCAGGGACACCAGAGATATACATCAGAACAGAAGGTGATCTGGGGCCAGACAAGGTAACAGCTGAGAAGCAGTTAAGAAGCTGTCACACTAGAAAGTGACACAGCAAAATGGCTTTGCTAAACATGTGTTTCTAGATGCTTGGTTTCTAGAATCTTGCCCCTTTTTGCGATGCAGTTAACTCCAACAGAGAAGGGCTCAACAAAAGTGGATGGTGTAACACTGGTAATAAGCTAGCTTCTCCTGCTTTGGACTTTCTGGTCTTCCATTATTCAAAGGTCAGCATTCCAAAATGGCTTGCTGGTGGTTAATGCTACACTCTCCATGGCAAAAGATGTTGATGCTGGCTGAACTGTCCCTGCAGTTTATTTATTCTAATGACAAGATTAGCAACATGCCAAAGTTCAGTGTTGTCACTGCTGCATTTCGTTTTATCAAAGTGCTAACCTTTTCTGATGTGCCTTCATAACCCTCATGAACAAAAGCCCTCACCAACCAAACAATCTAGACGTGCATCATAAAGCCACAAGAGATTTTGGCAAGTTTTAATATAGTTACTATAAATTCTGTTCTCTAAACAAATGCAAAACCTCACCTCTCACCCAATGACTGTTGGTGGGCTGCAGCCCCCCATGATTATCCACAGGATAATAAATCAAGATTTTTAAAGCCTCTATAAACCCAAATCCACTATAGTCTTCTTACCATGTAATTTAGAGTCTTATGTACATAATAGTAATCATATAAAAAGTATTAGAAATCAGATTTAATCTAAATCCAAAATATTGCTAAGTCTTTGTACACTTTCTTGTTGTGGGTCTAAATGGGGTGTGTTTGTGTTTGGAGGTTAATTATGAAAATTATGCAGTTAATTCCACAAATAATTCATTTAAAAAATCCATGTCAGTCGCTAAGTGGGTGCTACAGAACTTCTCCTCTCCTGCTGCTGCAGCTGCTCTCTGAGACTGAGCCATCTCAACAACGAGGAGCTGACTGCATTGTTCATCCTCTCTGGGTCTGCTGCTCTTTAATCCAAATCCTGTGCTTCCTTTTCCAACCCCTATAAGTGTATTTTTGTCTTGATTCAGTTGATTCATGTTTCAGTACCTCCTACCTTGGCTATAGATAATGGATGGATTACATGCAAAACTATATATAAATTGTGATTTTAGATGAGCATTCCTATTTTCTGCTGTGACTAAATGCCTAACATATCTTAAAGCTGAATGATCACCCATCCCACTACACTACAGTCTGAAAAATCAGAATTGGTTATCCCCGCTCTCCTCACCTTGACTCTCACATTGACTCTGGAGTCAAACAAAGTATCATTCCAGTTCCAGCCTGGAAAAAAAAGGAGACAAGACGACAAAATATCTCTGCCTTTCTCTTTCATCTTCATACTTTTCAGTGCTATTCTAGCTCGCACAAGACAAGTTTGCAAGTTTGTTGAGTTGGCTTTAAAGAAATTGATAACATTCAGCCATGGTATTTGACATTTTCAACTCCTGAACTTCAAAGTGCACTGAGCGTCTGACACTACAAATGTCTGTTTCTACAAACAGTGGCAAAGGCTGTCAAACACACTGACAGTCTAGTTTTATTCCTGACGTTGCATCACTGGAGCTTCCTTTTGCCTCAGGATACAGTGTCTGGTGTGTTGCTTAATTTAGATGTAGAGATGGTTGTAAGGATCTGGCAAAGGACAGGGAAAAGGTGGAAAGAATGACAATGTTGTTTCTGTAAGGTCAGAATTTTGAGAACAAAAATACAACAAGGCACCAAATGGCAGAAATTATTAATAGATTCACTTTATAATAGATTTTTTGCCACTTGGGGGCAGCAGAACAAGCTCTAAACACCATATTGACACACTATAACCTTATAAATATGTTAACAAACAGCTATTTAACTATTTACACATCAAGCAAACAAGGATCAACATTAGCATTTATTTGGCATTGGGTTTCTGTCTGTTTCACTCCATATTCACCAGGTAGGCCAGTCTGGTACCCGAACTTTCTTACTACGAAGCCACACCATTGTAACACATGCAGAATGTGTCTTAGTATGGTCCTGCTGAAATAAGCAATGAAAAGGGCAACATCTGGATGGCAGCATGTCCAGGTTAATCATCTGGAAAACAACAGAGGACATTTTAGCCTACTGCATAAATGACAGAAAATAAGTGCATTTAGGCAGAATCAACAGGCTCTCATTTTATTCTCTCATCAGTGAAATAATATACACATTTTAAACAAAATTCTAAATTCTACACACAGAGCCTTTAAAACCAAGTTTGTATGAACACAGCAGGTCAAATGTCAGTTGTGAGCTTATACTGCATGTTCAAATGCTCTATGAAAAATCTCTGTGAATATCTCAGCCAAAGCAGAAAAACCAGTAATACAGTCTAATACCCTTTCTATAACATCCAGTGCATACAGGAAATTGAAGCAACTGTAATATTATGTTAATGTATGAAATGCATTAGTGAGAGTAAAATGTGTCCCGTCTGTGTCGCTTAATGGTGCATTATTATCATCTAAGGCAGACCGGTGAGTGCAGAGACATTTTATTCTACAAGTATAATTATTTTAAAAACTGAGAGCTAAACATGACACGGCATAAAAGCTCCTCCATGAGGCTTCTATCCAAAAGAGATGGAGAGATGCATATTCGCAGCCTTCGGCTTTGGAAGCAAAACGGCATCAGTGCATGCACGCACATTAATAAAGCCACACTGCCTCACACAAAAACACACTGGCAATGGGGCATGTAAGGTGGTGAAGTGCTTGGAGGCTTTGCGGTCAAAAGAGCACATGCAGTCCATCTATGTAAGACCTGTGTGTGGGTTTGTGTGCTTGTATGAATTACAGAATTAGACTCCAATTATGTTGGTTACAATCTGCAGAAATGTAAACAGTTAATCACATGATCCTTGTTGCATACAAACATTTGGCTCATTCTGTGATTAAGACTGATTTGATGAGGTACAAATGAATAAAACATTCACCATATCCATGTACGTCACTGTGAGAGTCACAGTAATCAGTAGCAACCTAAACCAGAGTTGGATGGGTACAGAACAGACTTTACCGCTCTAGGCGTGCCTTCAAAACGTGTCTATGTTCATTCTATATACAGCAGCTGCACTGAGGCCTTTAGCTAAAATGTGCTCCGATGTGTCATACGTCTTGACAAGCCTGCAAACATATTTTGCTAGCAATGACAACCATTCTTACACACCACGAACCCACAATGTCATCCCTTCCTGCAGTGTCGCATATGTCATATGTGGCTGTACATATATTGATATCCATTATATACCATACATGATCCTTTTTATATCTTTTTCTGTGAAACTGAGATGAACAAGCTGGTCCATGTGTTAATGAGTGTGAAAAATATCACTCCTACATAATGCCTGAAATTCAAATGCACATCTAAATTTAAGCTAGCGGTATTTTCAGATGTAAAGCCTAACAGGAGGATGATGTAGAATTGACACATCGTGCACATTTTCATATGACAAGATGTTTAATTTAGCCTCTAATTGCACCTCTGTCTCTTGTTATACAGTACATGCATTGGAATATGTTGAGCCTTTCAAGCCACAGCTGAACCACATGTGGGGGCAGAGGCTCGGGAGAGGAGGAGAAAAGTGACAAGTCTGTATTTGGATGTGTGAGGGAGAGAGAGAGAAAGAAGGGCACAGGAAAGACACAATCTGTGAAGGAGAGGGAAATCAAGCAACAGCAACCATAATGTGCATTATTTAAAGCTGTATTTATCTCATTTCACCTGGGGGCAGAAGAACTTCTAAAACAAGCTTCCTTATAAAGCTGTCATGGCCAACTTGTCTACTTACAAATCCGGACACATCTGCCAACTGTGGTTCTCTAATTTGCTAGATTTAACTTTTTTCATCAGTTAGTCACAAACACTTGTACACCTACCTTGTTTTGTCTGAACTTTTGTACTTTTCAGTTGAACAGAACCAAAATTACAGGCTTGAAACCTCCCCTGGGCCATGGTCCAAACCAAACAGTCAGAGCCTGGTCCAGAGAAAGAGGTTGTCTCAGTCCATATCAAATTGAACCATAGTTCAGTTTATTTATAGTGTGAAAGCATTTTTGTGGATGATTAGGACTTTCGCAGGACCAATCGCAGGAAGTTCTGGCATGCTGTCGTAGGAGCCAGAGAAAAGAAAAAAATGGATGAGTGCACTCAGTAGTAGAGGCGCACAGAGACGTCACTATCTGAATCTGTTTAACCCACAAAATTATGTCTCTGTATCTGTATTTGGATAGAATGCAAGAGGTCGACA
>JAJHUR010139202.1:524-51175 GCA_027495735.1 Lutjanus campechanus
TGTGTGCTTTCTCCTGCTGCCATTGTTTATTCTGTAGATCTTTTGCTGGTAGAGCGCTGGCCAATATTTTTCTATCCCTACACAAAAGCAAATACACACACATGTACAAGGCTGCCTACTTAACACATGAACAATAGCAGACACACACACACACACAAAAAAAAACAACAACAACAACACAGCACCCATTTGGTGGAAGCAGCTTTGTCTTATTATATTCTAGGTACCTGCTGGCGATTTTATTGAATTGTTGTAACCTTAATTTATGCAGGGAAAACTGGCTGAAAATGCTCTGCGTATGGCTTATGTACTGCAGTTAAATTAGTGGCAGATTTAGAGATATTTGTGTCCACATTTAAATGGTAAACAAATACAGTCTATGTTCCAGGGGTATTCAGTTTTTTTAATGCCTTCACGCCAGCAGCAGCCATGGCCATGTCTGTCCATCCCATTTTTGTCTTGATATCTCAAGAACGCCTTGAGGGAATGTCTTCAAATTTTGGATTTGAACTCAGAGGTGAACTAATTAAACTTTTGTGGTCATAGGTCAAGGTCACTTTGACCTAATATCCGCCCTGTTCTTGTGAACACAGTATCTTAAGAAAGCTTTGACAGAATTTCTTCAAATTTGGCACAAATGTCCAATTGGACGCAAGGAGAACTGATTAGATTTTGGAGGCTGAAGGTCACTGAGACATCATGGTCACACATGGATGGAATTCCTTTAAATTTGGTACAAACGCTCACTTGGACTCAAGGATGAACTGATTAGAGGTTGTAGGTCAAAGGTCAAGTTCTCTGTGACCTCTCAAGACATGCTAATTGTGACAAAATTCAACAGCAGTCTCTAGTAGGATAAAATGGTTAAGTGATCATACATGTCAATACAGTGATAACTTCCAAAAAATACACTTGGTATGTTTCATTTAATTCCTTCAGAGTCTTCAACACTTGAGGTGAGGTGGTAAATCTGTTATCTTTCTTTTCTTTTTTTACCCTGGGTGCCATTGTGCGTGAATAACACATCCATTACATGCTGACAAAACACCACCCAACAGAGGACACAAACTTTCTCAGCATCTGACTGACGCCTCAACTGATTTTTTTTGTTTTTAATTAACAGATGACAGGTAGTGAAAAGTAGCCCTTCTTTCAATTTAGGCTGACAAATACTAATGAGAGGCAGGGGAAGAGCAGTACTAATAACATTTGGCATCAGGTGCCAAGCGCGATGACACTGCAAGTACAAGGGCTGAAATACTGTTATCTGTAAGTCCATTTTGCAAGTTATAAATAAAAACAAAGAGTTCACAATGTATGATAAATTACCACGAATCTCTGCGTGTACTTGAGAATCCTCACTTCTGAAAAAAAAACTGGCAATGGTGTTAGAGAGAGAGAGAAAGAGAGGAATGTGACAGACAGCAGAAATGTAGGAAACAGAGACGGGTTTGAGGCCAAACCTACATAAAAAATCTAATCTAAATGATTTGTCTGCTGTCTGTTAAAATGCAGGATTGGCACGCCAGAGCAGCCTCTCCAATGACTTCATTTTTATTGGACTGAAGGGAGGCCAATTTGTTCTGCAAAATATCTCTCTTATCTCCTCCATCAGTATATTTCTGTAAATAAATCTTGAACTTATTTTCCTAAAACAAATTAAACAAATATAACAAGGGGAAACATGCATTTTATTCACACCAGTGCATGATAGAGACACAGATTTCCAGAAAACTTAGATGTTTCTGCAGTGTGGAACCTCCACTGTAGTAAAGTCACCAGCTCTTGGCATTCAGAACAACTAGTGGTGCCTGGATACTTGGTACACCTGGGCTTAACGCTCATTGTTGCAGTGGATGGCCTTAAGCAAGTCTCTCCACAGCTCCACAAACAGACAGATGGAACCTAGAAACACAGAAAACCAAAGACTCCTCTCCTGTAACTTTTTGGCAGCAAACACAGACAAAAAACTGTGAGTGGGGCAGTGGGGTGCTCTCAAAAAATGCATAAATAATTCACTCAGTTGTTCATATTTATAGATTTTTTTATTATTTTTTTTAACACTTGTGTGTCACTGCAAACAACAATTTTTTGTGTCTGACTATAGTATATAGTTGTAAAATTATGTCAAGTTAGCTCTGTAGCCATTGGCAGAGCAGTTCTCCAAAATGATGGAAGGATAAACTAAGCCAAATGCCAGTGCTCCAGCATCATGCCAAGGGTATCAGTGATGAAACTCAAGATGAGCACAAAGCTCTCTGTGCTCATCAAGTGCAAGTGCAAATGCTCGAGCTCTTTGGCAGTCTATTGACTCTTTCTCTATGGCTTCTAGTAACAGAATGCCTCATTTCACCATGTTGCATTAGCAGGTGATTGTGTTGCTTGTGCAAAGGCAGGCCAACTGGGGTTTGAAACCAGGCCAGGAAAGTTAAAATCTCACTTGGACTGTTGCACATGAATCTGCACTAGGGGATGTCACAGCCAATTACATAGAGATACCCAGAGAACTATTCTAAGGATCAGTATCTGGGCTTCCAAGCATATTTCAGTAGATCAGTTTAAAGCCAATCAAAATCAAATCCTTTCTTTTTCCCGTCATTCTCTTTCTTTCCTGTACTCCACTGTGTTAGCTACAATGCCATTTATCATTAGCAAAGAACAGGCACTAAAGATTCAAGTAGCAGTCATTTTATCTGGTGCTTCTAGTGCTAACCGTCACTTTCACCTGTAAAAAGAGAAATGTTGCCACCAGCAGGTCTTATCAGCTGATGCTAACTAATGTTAATTCTGTAAGAGCATTGATAACATGACAAAAACCTGTCTATTGGGTTGGTGTGCTCTCTGCAAGCTGACGCCTGTGCTCAGCCACAAATTTGTAGTTCCAACAAATCCAGCAGAGTGATTGGTCTTCTTTTATGCGGATTGTGCTGTGTCATTTTGAAGAGTTGCATTCTCCAGTCAGATACATATTTTGTCAACATTCAAGTAATGGCAATTATTGGATTAGACTTGATATTATACCAATTCTTATGACACTCTGATCGGGATGGGGGCCCAGAAAGCTTGATCGGACATCCCTGTGGAGCTGGTCCTAAACTTAATCTCCATGGGAAGGAGCCACGGACCCATGATGAACCATATGTTACCAGCTGCAGAGTCTAGTTATCATTTGCACCTAACCTTAAATTAATGATATTTTATGCAGCTGAAGGATATTTTTCAAATATTTTCTATTACTAAACACTTGAATCATCGTCTGTTATAGGAGGAATCAAGCTTTAAAGATCAATCTTAAAATATGGAGGAAAACGTAATCCTTCACAGGCCCTCACCACGCAAAAAAAATGTTCTGGCTCCTCTGAAATCAAAGTTCTCTACACTTGTCACTGAGGGGCCCACATTAGCCATTGCAGTTAAGGCTCGGCTGGGTAGAGGCTGTCGATCATCAACCATTGTTCCACTGTGGTTACTTGAGTGCCAATTCAGGGAGCCAGCACATGATTGAGGGCCGCACAGGAAAACCCCATGAACTTGTCATTGGATTTGTGACTGGTCTGATAATGACGTTTAATATTAAAATTCCTTGAGCACAGAATTCAACTGTTTGCAAATAAGACAGATCACTTTATCTGTCCCTCAAAGTCTAACGAAGTAAGAGTTGATCTGTTTCTCCTGAAATCTCCTTTTCTCCTCAACCATAGCTCCCCCCCCCGTGGTGGCTTTTTAATCTCAGAATGTAATTCCTGCGACACTTGCGAGGTACCACTTGTTGCCATGCAACCAGTAGGTTTTTATAAGTTGTCCTTCCTAACCTGGCAGACGCTTGTCAATGAGGTGCTGTTTACACAGTGGCTGAATGTTGTATTAAATCTTGGCTATTGAAAGTGAACATATCTAAATGTAATGATTTTAAATATAATGCATGCATTTCATGTCATGTTCAGGGCCTGCACAAAATGTTTGAGGGCTGCCTTTTGAGGACCCCTACTCTATTGCAGGTGAGTGGCACAGCCAAAGTGATGCACTGTACAGTATATGTGCATTTTAAAGACACAGTCTGCTGAGGAGTATGAATATGATGGATTGGCTTTAGAATGCTTGCAATATGTTGCACAAGCTTGTTTACGATTCTTCTTATTTCAACCCAAAGAACATGTTTTTTTTTTGTTCTGTTTTGGTGGAGGCTAAAACAAAGCTTCACCAGCTAACTAACACAACAATGGTCTCCAGTCAAGTATGCTCTTAAGCAAGCGGCAGCTGCTTGTCTGTTTTCTTGCTTCCTGAACTTTCCCTCTCTACTAAACTATTTCCAACAGCCATTCTCTTAGCCTGGTCTGTCAGTGTGGCATTGTGCTGCAGAACAAAGCAACCAGTGAGCAAGCCATCATTATCACTTCAGGGACCCTGAATACACATTCCCCCTAGGACGCTGGAAAAAACAGACCTAAAAACAAAAATACCATCAGAGATAAAATAAGCGAAAAATAAATTTCAGATGAGAGCAGAAGCGGTGCTTTATGTGTAGTGGAAGAGGGTGTATTAACAGCTGCAGTCCTGTCTCTACTTGGAGCTCAATAAGGCCATCACCAGAGGGATTTCCAATGATCAACTGCGCATAGCTAAAAAATGCTGTGATTCTTTTCCCTTAATGAACTTTTTGTTGTTTTTCAGGGCTGTATCAAATCTCTCATCGTGACATTCTCTAAGGCCTGATCCATCGCACTGAATTGTTTACAATTGTAGACAGAGTCGGGTCAAAGGCGGCTGTTTAAAAAAAAATTGGATTTCATTTGCTGTCGTCTTCATCCTCACCAAGAGCAGTGTTTCAATGTCAGCAGAATAAAGAAAACAATACCACATTCAGACCTGTTTTAATTGCACTGGTCTAACCCATAAATCACATTGATGCTCACACATGCACAAACACACACACACAGGATAATTCTTCTCAGTTTATCTGCGCCCACCCGATGACAAACAAGCGTACAGAATGCCAACGGGAATATGCACGGGCCAGTGTGTGCACACATGTGAACAATGCTAAGAGGTCTTGCAAACCCTTATTCCTCTTGTACCTGGACTGGACCCAGGTTGTTTCCAAAATAAATTTGGCTTAAATTAATGAACAGAACAACAATACTTCATTATGATCTATCGTAAGTGTGCAAACACACTTGAATACAGGGGATGTTTGAAGGATGCACATGGACACAGCAGACCATGGGTAGGTCTGTGAATTTACAAAGGTTTGAGATTTTTTAAATATGTTTTTTTTGTAAATTTAACATAAAGGTTTTAGATAAAGAATAAAAGCACAAAGGTAGCTGTTTGAGATGTACACCACCATTCCAACACCTTTAACCTTAATCACTCGTTGTTTGACCACTTCAGTTAATGTAGTTATTCAGTCATTAATTATATTGAAAACTAGGAATGAAATTATTAGTCAATTAAGTATGAAGTCAATCGATCTGTAGCAATTTTGATGATTGATTACTTCATTTTGTAAGTCACTTACTTTTTAAAACGTGTTGTTTGTCAGGGTCTAGTCAATTTTAGGTAGTGACATTCAATATTCTGACAAAGAACATATGTCAATTATAAATGCAAAAAATGCAGTTTCAAGTGTTGAAAGATTGCACCCACTTTTTTTTAAAGAAATAAAAAAAAAAATTAAAATAATTGTTAATCACAAACCCATTGTAACCTCAGTGTCCTTGAACATTTTCTTTCTTTGAATAGACCATCATAAGACCACAGACCCTCTGTTGGATACAGTAAAACCATGTACATGTATGTAAAACAGTTTTTAACTCTGTAACTGCTTATAGTCTGAATATGAAGAAATTGTAGTTACAGTAAAATCTATTTTTGGAATAGGTATTCTTGTCTATTGGCAAATGTGTGGCCATTATTGAACTGCAATTTACCTTTTCCCACTTTTTCTGTGGACACCCTGCTGGAGGTTCCTCAGACCCTTCTGTGAGAATCATTTTAGTGTCAGTGCAGGATAGGGTAATGAGTGCAGTGGAAACCCTGAGGGCAGCTGTCTGGAATCACTCCAGATATTTTGCCATTTTATATCAGTTTGTGAGTCATTGCAGTTTGTCTACAGTGACAGAGAGTTGGGCTTGAGGTGGTGGGTTGATAGGTGACATCAGCATTGCAACTGGTGATTCTCGCCCCAGTCTGCATGTCAAAGGCAAGAGATGGAAACGAGGAGGAAAAGAGAGAAGGTCGTGTTGAGGATTGTTGGCATGGCAACGGTGGGGAAATCTGTGAAATGGGATGACTAGTGATGTATCGGCATAGTGAATGTCAGTGGAGATGGTTCGTAATGCTGACAGGGGTCTGCGCTGTTATGCCTGACAGCAGCTGTCAGTTAGTTAGTGAGTGTGAGCGCAGACCCAGAGACCCCTGTGTCAGCAAGAGGAATACCTGGCAATTCACTGTTGAGGACACAGGCACAAGTCTAAGAGGGTTTAAGTGAAAGGCAGTCAGACAGCCTCAGTGGCAGAGAGAAAAATCTCAGTGGAGCAGAGTGGGTTGTTTGTGGTCCAGTGTGATAAGAATGTCCCCTGAGAGGTTGGTAAAAGGTTAAGATTTTTGGAAAGGAATAAAAGAAGCAACACGAAATTGTAGTTTTAGACATTATATGCGTAATTAGGTTTGATCTCTT
Organism: Lutjanus campechanus; assembly: GCA_027495735.1. Taxonomy (NCBI): domain Eukaryota; kingdom Metazoa; phylum Chordata; class Actinopteri; order Lutjaniformes; family Lutjanidae; genus Lutjanus; species Lutjanus campechanus. Next base: position 7,204 of record JAJHUR010139202.1, read on the forward strand.
GTGAAGATGGGTAAGTGAATGACGGCAGATGGATAGCTTGCAGCCTTGTGTGTGGGAGGAGTTGACAAAAGTTGACAGAAAATAGGAGAGACAGTTAGTGGTGGCCTGGAGGAGTATGAGGGGTTTGAGGATGGTCAGAAGGGTAAGTGTTCACCTTGCTGGAGGCAAGTAAAGCTGTGGGACCTTTTCCAAGGAAATGAAAAGAGGAACAGACACATAAACACAGGATAGGATAACAACATGGTTCATGATGAGTATTTATGGGCAGTTCCGAACACAGTAAAAGTTTTTTACCTGGATTTTATTTTGCCGCAAGTCTAATAACATCTGGAAGTTTGTTCCAGGTGTGTGGTGCAGAGTAACTAAATGCTGCTTCTCCATTGTTAGTTTGGACTTTGGGAACAGTTGGCAGTCTGCTAGCTGATGAAAATTTGATAAACTTGCAGTGTGAGTCTGGAGCATCTTGTTCATTCTACTACTTATCAAAGTAGTAGCAACGAGTAGCTGTAGAATGTGCAGTTGTTGAGCATGCTCCCTGGGAGTGAAGGAGGCACCCATGTAACAGATCCATGTTCAATACAGAAAAGACAGTGGATATTGAGGGAGCAGAGGTGGGGCAGGGACCCTGAACTGTAGGTCCCACGCATATTTCTTGTCTGTGTTGATCCCAGGCAGATTTTCTTGGGTGAGCCAGGAGAGAGGGGAGCGTGAAGGCAGGAGGATTTGGAACACTGCTCCATAAACTAGCTATTAGCATATTGACACAAAAGCTGTGGTGTTTTGTTTTCGTTAGCGGCGTTTTCATGTGTACATGTGAGCTGGTTGTCAGCACGCTGACACTGAGGCTGTGATGTTGAGGGCTGCTGTGTGGCCGGGTGTATCATGTTAGGTCTGGTCAATGGGTGTTGCAGTCTACACCAGAAATGGTCCATGAGTGCTCCACATGGCCGCATCCGCAGAACAGATTAAAGTTATCAATGTAGTTGATCCCTTTCAGACCACAGGATTTGCTGACCATGTTGTCAATGATCAAAGTCCGCTGAACCTGTTGATTCCTCTGTTGACCGCTGGCAGTGGTCCACTGATGAACAACCCGGCATTGAACAGTTCAATAAAATCCGGCTTTAGCATGCTTTCTGCAAACATCATCGGCTCCCACATGTAGACTAATTTAATTAATTTTGGAGATCTAAGAAATCAGTTAAGGGATTTTTCTTTATGGGCTCTATTCTACAGGTGCAAAGTGGCACACAGCTCAGTGCAACAGTGCAATTGTTAGTTTCCAACCATAGTTGTCATTTGTATGCCCAGGACCCATGTTGTCTAAATAGACTTTGTGCTCATCTGTGTGCCCATGGGCGTGTTGGTCTTAAAATGAGGGATAGTCAGCCACTTTGTTGGGGCATTGCTATCTTGAGGCAGCAGAAAGTGATTGTGCCATTGACCAATACAAACCTCGTCTAAAGTCAATTGCGCAGTATTTTCCTGCTATTTTAAGGGTGCGTTCTTCTGATAAAAAGCTATTTGCCTACATAAGAGGGTCCACAATGTGCTTACACTCACTATAACACACACTGGGACATGCAGCAGCACATATTGGTGCATTTGCTTTTATGCAGTCAAATGGAGCTGTTGATGGGACAGAGGATTCGGAAGCAGCAGAGGGTACACTGGCCAAGGACCACATACCTGTCCCTCAGAGAAGATGAATGCCGCTGTAAACTTATCCCGTCAGGTTGTAACAAACATCTGTAATCTCCTGCCAGATGATTTGGAGACAAATACCAGCTGTCCATATGCACTCTCCATTGCTGTTTAAGTCCCTGCTGCAGTGTATTTCTTTGCAAGTGGATCATTCCAGCATCCCCTGAGTTTGCACATAAGCAGATCTGTTTTCTCAGCAGAAAACCTTTTGGTTCTCATGTTCCATGTAAATAGCAATGTGCCAGGTGCAAGTGCACCTGGCTTTTAAAGGGAATGGGTGATGACACTCTGATTGGTTTAAATCATGTTGTACCCAAAACACAGCTATGATTAATTAAGAGACTAAATACAATCCTTTTGCATGTTGTGCCTTACTTTGTGGCCAAATTATGTGCTGTTTATCTGGCAAAGTGGAGGTGGACACATCCTTAATACACTTCGGCTATGCACTTCAGACCATACATAATCGATTGTTTAAATAGGGCCCAAAGTCACTCATCATAGCACGTGTGAAGCAGTAGCCTATACTATTCTTTGTATTACCACTTATATCTCTAAGAGCTGCACTTCCCTCAACTAAAGTCACAAGTCTCTTCAGATAGTTTTTTTTTCTCCTTCACTACATTCCCATTCATGCCAACATGCCCTTTTCCCTTGCCTGGAACACTTCGTAATTCTCCCTCTCTTATCAGCACCCAGCTCTACTTCTGTCTAATCAAGATTTATTAATGGTTCAAATCTGTCTGGGGTTGAAGTTGACTGAGCCGAAGCCATAAATGTTGCCCTCAGTGGGAGTTCAGTCTTGCACCTTTCCGTAGGTTTCGTACCCAGATCATCCCACCAGGAAGAAATCTCAGTTACAGGACATGACTTCACAGTTTATATTTCAGTGAGTCTGGAGAATGTTAGCTGACTGTTTAAATTGTATTAAGTTGAATTCTGCTGAACTAACTCACCGGCACAAGGCATTGCAAAAGTGTCATGTAGTTCACAAGTCATCTCCAGTGCAAATATCCTAGTTTAAAGTATGGTAATATTCTGTTGTAATTCATGGCAGTCTGTGCACTTCATCAATGCTGTTGAGCACAGAGGCAATCTGTTGTCCAGAGCACTTCTGTCAGTAGTCCAGGGCAGCTGAAAGTGACAATCGCGATCCAGAGTTACAGTCATAAACTACCCTCCCAATAAACGTTCAACCTTAGAAAAAATTCCTCCAAATGATTTAGTTGAAACAGGGAGCCACTTTATAAGCCCTGCAGTTAACAAATCTGTACTATGCACTATGTTGGCACCTTCTCTGATTTTAATCTCAGATAAAACATTGAAATATGTTTGTTTTATTGTTAGACCGTCCCATGATCCACCAAGACCTTGTAGAGATGCACAATGCTCATTTGGATGTTGCACAGGCTTTTATTGTATACATCTACTGAGGTTTATCGACTTAACCTGAAAATATACCACTGTCCCAAGGCAGGTTTGTTAAACAGCATCGCTATCACAGTGCTCCTTCTTTTAAATAAAATGTTTACAGCACAAGACTTTCCTGGTCACATGGGGACATCCCCAATGCATAGGTCCTTGAGTTTGCTTTAATTAGGTTGCAAATTATATCGGAGTAGATTCCTAGGTACAGTAAGTGGGCATGACAAATTGCATAGGAAATGCCACATTAACATGTAATAAGACTGAACTAAGTAATCTCTAATTAGGTTGCCCTTTTAGAAAAGGGAGCATATCTGTGATCCTGTGCAAAAAAAGGTTAAGAAGCTTTTCAGAGCTCTGGTGCACTTGGCCTCGAACCTTTTTTAACAGCTTATTATGATACACAATGATACTCACAGGTATTATTACATGGTGCTTAATGCAGATGATAAAAATTTTCATTATGCTTAACTTTATTCCTGCCTCTCTTGGATGGCATTACTTTTTTGACCTCTTACACTTGGGTGGTTGTCTTTTTCCAACTCACTGCCTCTTTTCCTCCACTGATGGTGCTCATGAATTATCATTTAGTATCTGGGATGACAACTTAAAGGTTTTTTTTTGTGCTTTTTATAGTACTTTTGTTGGCACAGTAACACCCAGCCCTACAAGAAGCCTTTCTTAATGAAGTGCACACTTCATTGAATTTTTGTATCAAATGCATAAAACATTTACTTCAGCCTTTTGTTTTTTATGATTTATGCCTCCATGTGTGTCATAGCAGTGGCTGGGGGCATTACGTTTTCAGGCTGTCAGTCCAACCCATTCTTGATAATGCGATATCTCAAAAAGCCTTGCTTCAAATTTGGTACAAACATGAGGATGAACTCATTAGAATTTGGCAGCCAATGGTCACTGTGACCTCATGTTCTACCCATTCTAGCGAACGCGATATCACAGGAACACCTGGATTTCCACTTCTTTGAATTTGATAAAAATCAATGACTTAGACACAAGGATGAATCTATTAGAAGTTGAGGATCAAAGGCCAGGGTCACTGTGACCTTATAAAACATACACTTAATATCTTCAATCAAATTCAAATTCAAGTCTTCACTTCACACATTAGTCTGAACAGACATGGGTGTAAACTGGTTAGTTAACAGAGGCAAACAATGGCGAGGCAGTAATTTCATTTATCTAATTCTAATCACAGTGTCGGGTACAACAACACTGTAAGTTATTACCGGTATCAACCATTATTTTAAAACATTATAGTTTAAAAAACAAATAATGGAAAAAATATATTTTACTCGACCAGGCTGTCTTTTACAGACAATACCTATCACTCATGCGCTGGCTGGAGAAAATACATGAATATCTGAATATACTGGTTGTTTAGAGTGGTGGGATGATAGGTGCAAGATAACTTATCTCTCCTGCTTCAGCTGGCAGCTGCACCGACTGTCAACAACAACAGGCACTTCATTTTGATATTTGATGAAGCCACTGTCTGTGTACTCACATAAACCAGTCAGATGAGCAAAACAAGACAGACCGCGAGAAGAATACAGCAGCCAGAAAAATTAATCACACAGCAGCATGATGGAGAAGAGTCACCTTCAGCTTTAATTAGTCCAGCAGCCAATTTTAAAACAGAGATAGAAAACGATGGAAGGAAAGGAAGAAGAGGGGCTTCCACTTCACAGTTTGTGATCATTTGTTCATTCACTGTCATAACTTGTTTTCAGGGATCCAAAATGTCATATACAGTAGTTCAAAAAATTAAATGTGTTTGTGGTCTTAATCTAATTCAGGACACACAAACTGTAAACTGGACTGTTATTTATGGAACATTATAATTGAGGGGATTGGTCCATACATTATTTTTGTGATTGTCCATTGATTCTCTTGATGGTGATTAGTGTTTTTCTACCGAATAACTAATTTCTAATTGGAATATCAGGCTGAATCAGGATTTAAAGTAGTGTAATTTTTTTTCCTTTATCCAAAGTATGCAGCTGAATGAAAGGGGTCGCATAAATAATAACATTAACATAAGAAGGGAAAATGTACGGGCTAACAAAACTTAATAAACCAACATCAACATACTGAAAAACCAACCCAAAACTCAGCTCCATGACAAATGAATGGAGTAATACTAAACTGACATGTCTCCAGCGGTATTGGTATAAGTTATCTACACACTTTGATTTCAGGTACCAGATCAGACACACATGCCTCCTCTTTAATAACATCATGCATGGATCTGATTTCTGGAGACAAAACAAAATGAAAACTAAACTACGAAACATAAACAAAACCTAACCAAACAGCACTTTACAAAATGTTACTGTACATATAATACCTTCAAAACAAACTCTGCTTTTATATACAATACAAAATTGCTTTTAACTCTTCTCTCCTAGAATCTATAATTGCTGACGTGTGGTACAGAGCATACAGCAACTCTTAAAAAAAAGCAACAAAGCGCAAAAAAGTACAACAAATACAACATTAAAACGTGATGATTTAAAAAAGACGACATAAAACAAAGTACATGGCGCGTAGAAAAGAAAACTAAACCTCAATTAAAGACAAACAACGTACATTTAAGTTAAGCAACAATATCAAGTTCACATTTTCCCCTTTATAACTACGTTGTGGTGTCGTGGCAAATCATGTCTCTTTGTAGTCCGTTGCTTTACCCTTTTGGAGTACTGTCATGGAAACAACAGAGGCTGAGCGCACTATCCTGTTGTTATGGTGAGGTACAGTTCAACAGCAGCCCCAGTCTGTTTTCTGCACCCCTTATTCTTTTCTTCTTCCCTTTTCTCCCTCATTCCCTCCTTATTCTGAAGGCATTCAGGTGAGTTTCTCTTTAGTTCATTGAAAACACCCAGTACCCCCTATGCAATGTTCTTAATTGCATTCTCATTAAGCTTTTCCATGTAGTTCCTAAGATCCTTCGAGTCCCCAAGCTCGATGTCCGGACATACCCATTTTATCTCACTGGTCTGCACTAGTGCTAATGGGCTGAGCACAGGACATCCATTACTGGACTTGACATTGGAAAAGGTGGTGAACTTCACTCTCTTTCTCTTGGTGGTGGGCGAGTTAAGCGACTCATTCCTGCTATCCCTCGCACTCGAACTACAGCCTCCCACGCCATTATTACCACGCTGGATTCCACCATTTAATAGTTGGCTACCTTCCTCGAGTGTACCGCCCAGCTCGTCCTGCTGCTGTTGCTGGAGACACAGCCCCTCCTCTTGGCCCAACCAGACCCAGTCATGGGCGTGGGGCATTGCCTCCGGGGCCTCCAGGGACAGCTGCTTGCTACGGTACTTATATGCATAAGAGATGCAGTTAATCAGAAAAACCAGGATGGCCAAGCAGAAGACTCCCAGCAGAGCGTACATACCAATCTCCAGGTCTGTCAGACCTCGACGGGATGGCAACAAGTCGTCATCAGTGCTGCGGCTACGAGGCAGCTCTGCCTTGTCTTGAAATTCAGAGAAGTCGTTTGGGACCCTCGCCCCGCTGTCGGCTGATAGACGTCCCCCGTTGGGTCTCACTGGGACTTGGCCCCTGATGGTAGTAGCTCCACGGTTGATTAACCCAGTTTCCATGTCAGAGATAGATCCACCATAATACGGAGGATCAGGACGTGTTCGCCGGTCTCCTGGTTGTCTGTATTGCTCCTCTGACTGACCAAGCCTGACTTGTATGTTTGCCATTCCAGTGGCTAAAATAGTACGTCGTTTTCCCTTCTGGCACACTTCAGCTGGGCTCATTTCAACACGCACAAGCAAACCCTGACCTTCGCCCTTGGCAACAATAATGGGCCACTTCCATGCCGCACTGCGCTGCACCACCACTACCTTTTCATCCAAAGAGGTGGCTGCCAGGGTGAAATGGGCACCGTTGTAGTTGTCTAGAGGAGTCATGGATCCATCACTGAACTGGAGCCAAGCACTGATGAGGGACTCCTAAGAAGATACACATACAAACATAAATTGGTGTCAGTGCAACAGCAGTAACCCAAATAACCCTGAAAGCAACTACAAAAACAGTAATCTGCACATTTCCAGCTAATGCATAAGAATGACTGGAAAATAAAATAAGGGAGCATGTTGGAAGCCAAAGTGAGCCTTAATTACAGCAGAAAGGCTCATAGAAACAATAGAGTGGATATGAAACTATTCTTCTGAAAGCCAAATATTCTTTTCTCTCCAAGGGAAGAGACAGTAGCCCTTTTTTTCATTTGAAATTATAATTATAGGAATAACAGAGCTGTTCAGTGGTTGGATATGCAAATCAAAGAGATGGCTTCACTATATCAAGAGCGAATTAATTATAAAGGGAAAACTACAATTCTCATCATAGACTCTTTAATAACCCTGATCCAGCCCTCAACTAGAAAAGCCAAATACAATACACAGCACAGTGCTAATACAGTAAAGATTAAACTAAACTGCTGCAAGATATTTGGATGTCTTTGATTCGTACCTGTGCCAGTGATTCAATGACTTCCTGCGTGGTTGCAGTGGCAACGATGGCCCTGTTGCTTCCTGGGCTGAGCTGCAGGGACAGAGAGAGTCCAGATACCAACTGCACCCCCAGCTCTGTCACAGTCACTTTATCATCGAGCACCCTGATGCTCCTCTCAGCCAGGACTGACGATGTCAGAGGGGACAGCACCTGCAAACACAAAAGCACTTGCTAGTCATGATTGTCCATTAAGATCTGAGGTGACATTGTTACTATGAATGAAGAGAAAGAGCCACTTTGCTAGTAGACTGTGTTGTTGACAATGTTGTCACTGTAGATCATAAGATGTTCAATGTCATAGCCCTGCAAGCTGGAGCTTACACTCTAAATGGAGTTCTGTCAAGAAATGAGGGACAATGCATAGTAGTCACAGACATGTAAATACCGTTTAAGACTGGTGCTGGACCAACAGAGGACAGCAATGAAAACATGAAACGAGGTCCACCCACTGGAGCTACCAGAAGCGCAAATTACTGGCAGATCCAGGAGTTTTGAGCTAACAAAGTCTGATAAGTCTAAAGAAGAGCAAAATGCCTTTGTAGTCCTTTCTTTGAATTTGGTTATACTTTCTGGGTTCCAGTGGTACAAAAATTACTATAAACTATATTTATATTGAGATATTTACACACATATTTACGTACATCTTAGATGGATGTCACTTTGAAGTTCAGTGCTATAAAATTGTGTTTGAAATGGTTGATTTGGATTAATATTTATTTGGATTATTATAGCTCAGTTAATCCGAACTATCCTTTGAAAACACTAAAGTCACTCAATAACACAAATAAACTGACAGATCTAGTAGTCAGCAGTAGACCAGCAACTCGTGTGCTCTGTGAGGTAAAATTGCTGATTTTGCCTGTGGAGTGATATTTGGCTTATAAAGCAGTGGTATGCTGTCAGAAAAAGGTTGTCTGACAACAAGATAAAGTAGTGAAAATGTTCCTGTTCTGGTGCCCATTTCTGCTTCTACAAACTGGGGGTGTGCCGACTAGCATGTACTGTAGCTTATACACTATCGATAAGTTTCTCACACAACCCTTCTTCGAATAATGGAAAATATCAGCCTATACCAATGTTAAAAAAGTCCTCCAAATTGAATGATAAAGGTCATTGTTTGAATACTGCCCTCCAGAATGAAATATTAAAGCCTTTTCTGATCTGACTACTCTTTCAACAAGACATTTATCTGTGTCTTCCAAAATCTTTACAAAGCACAGCTAGAAGAATAACTTGGTTTAACTATTTTATTGAGGTTTGGTTATGTTTTTGCACTAGAACAACTTCACTGGGGGAAGATCATAGTTTCATCGTCACGGTTACAATAATGCCCACTTGGCTATGGTTACTTGAAAGATTGGGGTCATGGTTAAAAGAAACCAAAGTAGGTGCGCCTCTATAACTCGGCTGGTAGAGCATGCGTCCCATGTACTAAGGCTGTTGGTCCTCTGCAGCGGCTGCCAGTTTGGCTCCTGCCCCCGGCCCATTTGCTGCATGTCACCCATTCTCTCTTTACCCCCTTTCCTGACACATCTTCTGCTATTACTATCAAAATAAAGGCAAAATCCCCCAAAAAATAATATATATATATAAAAAAAGAAACCAAGGTGTTCATAGGATGCCGGGCACCTTCCTTCATCTTTTGGCCGAGACTCATAATTACTATCTTTTCCAGTACGCTTTGCCACTTGAATGTAAACATGTTGTTTTTTCCTGGGACAACAGTTATTTTTCACCCGGAGCAGTCTCCCTATATTTCTTTGTGTACTGGGTAAATAAAAATGTATGAAACAAAAAATGCACTTGTTCCGTATTCAAAACTCTTATGTAATGGAGACCACATGCCCAAGAACTCTGCGCACATAAAGAATCATTGTGATTATATTTAATACATACTAACACAAAAACACTAAATTCGCATGGAAACATATAATCTACACCCCTCTAATACATTCCCTACCTCCCTGAGATGCCAGAGGGGTAAGCATGTAAATAGTTGTGATATTGTTATGAGATGAGAATCCCTCCCATCCGCTCCAATTAGGGCTCCAGTCTCTCCTCCAGCCGCCCCCGCATGGCCGCATTTACCAGCCATAATGAACTGTCAGCACCGATCACTGCCTCATTTGTACAGACCCGTTTTCCTGTTTTCTTCCCTTTCGGTTTATCTCATTTCATTTTCCCTTTTGCCTCCAACACAGTGACACTGACATCCTTGAATGTTAAACATAGATAAAATCAGTGTAGTTTCTCAAAATGGGAATTATAGTTTAACCTTATCTCTGAGATGAGGGCAAAGGTTAAAGAGGCAGACTGGTGCTTTTTTTAAATGAATAAAAGGAAAGCCAAATAACCAATGACTCAAAATGTTAATCTGGAAAATTAGTATGCCATCTGGCTGCATACGTAAAGTTGGCAGTTGCACTTCTGGTAACCAAAGTGTCTAAAACCAGCTTCATACGTGTTTTGCCTCCACCTTCTGATACTTTGATTTATTTATTATTTATTTTATTGCCATAATTTTACATACTATTGGACTCATAAACCTAATGTTTTTTTGTGCACATTTATGACTGTATGCTCAAGGACCTCTCGCTCAAGTGGTGAGTTAATTTTTGATAAACTTTGAAAAACCTAAAACCTTTTGTTGACTGCTTTCTTTTATATTGACTGCTCATCCATAGAAAAGGTTAGTTCCGTCTTACATTGGAGTATCTGGAGATTAATTCCACACTCAATATGTTATAATCCACTAAACTTGGACACAATGTGAGATGAATAAATACCCTCTGTATGTCTCTGCTATGTGTTTGTGTCGTCACTATATTGGAGCATACAAGGTCTACTACTAACCAAATGAAAGGTGCAGACTTCACTACAAAATTATCAGTAACTGGCTTCATTCTGAACTGATTTTCATGAAATTTGGTTTGTTATAAACACGAGAAATTGAACATGATAGTGGAATTAAATTCATTGTATCACACTGACTGATCTGAATCTAATCTGAAAAGCCATAATTTCCACTGGGACGTGCAGGCTCCAGCCTATGAACAGGCAACATCAAGTGTAAATTGTTTCTCCAAAAATTGGATTTCTACTACTGTATATATCTATTATATAGTTGTAAAGACACTTTGTTGCTTGTGATGTTTTAAATAAATAAAATTTTAGAAATAAATAATGTTTAAATTGAGGAGTTTGGACTAAATGTTACATTTGTTTTCCTTCTTAAGTTTGTACAGTTAGATGAACCCAGTACAGTTGGTTATAATACCATTAACATATTCAGTGCATCTTAAAGAAAACTGAGTCTAGACTACATAAAAAACTTTGAAACTTTGCATACATCTATAGAAGAAAACTTACACTATACAAAACATTTTTGGCAGAAAATCTGGCAGTCATGATGACACTTCAGTCGATGCTTCACCATCTGTTGATCGGTGGAGATCTGTGCTCTACTGAGTGCACTCCTCTAGTATTAAAACATAAATCTGACTGCATTCACACTGCATGCTATGCTTTAGCAAATAGAAAGTAAGTGGGTACCTAAGTGTAAAGCTCATGACATCATGCATCACCTTCTCTTAGCAGAAGAAGCTACCTAACTTCCAACCATGAAAAGAATTTACTGTATCTTTCTCCTTTGAAGATGACAGGGTGTATAATCTGTAAACTCCTTACACAACTCTCCACAAGATGTCAGGGAGCATTTTTTGCATCCCTCAAACTCATAAGCAGTTCTCTCAACCTAACACTGACTACATTCTAAAGAATGTCCAGACTTTCTGCTGCTCTCCCCTCAGAGATGTCAAGGCTCCTGTCCTTGATTCCGTGGAAGTCAGATTCCTTCTCCTCCCCTTCATCAGAATCCTTTGTCCAATTTTCAGACATGTCGTGTCTCCCCACCACATTTGAAAGATTGCTGGTCCGGACCTTGGCCTGGATCCATAGTGGCAAGAGTATCCCACCAGACATGTCGAGCCCCTTCCTCACAGTTCCAGAGTTTACAGGTTGCTTCAGCCCACCCCCAGAGAGCAATTAAAGACCCCTTCCAGGCTTCCCTCTTTCCGTTCAGAGCTGTCAGAGTCTTGTCTACTATAATTTCTGTCCAGATCTCAGAGGGCTTTCACTATCTGACCCCACGAAATCCCATTTGCACCTGGATCTAGTTTGGTGAAACCAACAATATTACATACAATCTAGTGTTGCCCAGAGCAATGTCGCTCTGACTCATCATGCTGACACTTTTTCAAAGGTTAATAGCAAAATGTGTTTTGCATGCCAGCAGTCTATCCATAACATGTCAGACAGACAGTGCTTAAAAGGATTCATTCATGTCTCCTGATACACCAGTGAACTCGCAGCCCAGTATATTAATGATGAAATTACCAATTCTATGGCCAATATGGAATCTTCTAATACCTCAGTGGCCTTTTGAAATCCTTGGCTGTCATTTGATTGTCAAACCCAAGTCCTTCATTGTAATTCTGAATAGTTTGATCAAAATAAAAGTCTTAATGCGTTATGTATTCAAAGCCGTAAGAAATTGGGGCATATAAAAATATATTAGCACTATGTTTCTGGTATGATTGAGGCAGGGCTCTTTCCATTTTTTTAATGAAGGAGTTCTCAAGTTCACATAATCCTTTTCACAATGTCCATATATTTGCTTACTTTGTGTCTTCTGGGTTTGACTTTCTGACAGCATAGCTCATGAAGGCAGCGCTGTTTGGCACCCAACTCACAGCTCAGATTTTTGGAGTCTTCAGCCGGCACATGAACACAGAATAGGATAGCAGTGTATTGTTTAAATCAGTTCGCACTTTCAACTGCAATACCACTCAACCGCAAGGCAACAATCACACAGATAAAAAGGCATATCACAGTAGTATTATTATCTAGAATGTACCTAAATGACTGGGAACCACTGGCTACTTGGAAGGTAGGAAAATAGTACATTCAATTAATATTATATGTGCAGCTGTGCCGGAAAATGTCGGGCTGACAGAAATCCCCAGCTTGGTCTTTTAAAATCTTTTTCTAAAGGGTTGTAAGAACAAATAAAATACAATGTTTGTTCTTTCCATATTTCTTCTTGTCTGTATAAAAATGTCTGAATAAAAACATATTGTCCTAACTTGTGGCCTAACTACTTTTTCTTTTTGCAGTGGTATCAAGCGAGGTATTGAGAATCTTTTTTAAATTTTTTATTTTGTATTTAGATACATCCTGAAAACTATAGTTATCCTGTAATAGATAGACTGGATTATTTTGCCTGTTTATTTATGTTTTGAGTAAGGGGCAAGCAAACTAAGATGCATCTTCTCCCTGCTCCTTTTTATTCATGAGACGTGCAGATGGATTTGTGTAGTGACTGTAAACTTATATTTTTTGTCTTAAGATGGGCATTACACAAGGAGAAAAAATCAAAATGAAATAAAATAAAAAATATTTTGTACAAAAAAAAAAGTGCAACCAAATATTCAAAATGTAAAACAAATATTTGTAGTTTTTACACATCAGTTTGCTGATTATTGTAACTATGAATGAACAGATAAATAAAGGCCACAGGGAAGAGTGATAATGAAATGGGTTGTGTTGTTTTTAGGAAAATTGGGAAAGCCATTCAAATACGTAACCCCAGTAGTTCATTGAGCTGATTTCATGCTTTGCTTTGTTCCTCTAGTTCACTAGGTGTTTACATGATTTCTCCGGATTAAGCCCAAAAGCTTTGTCCTAAATAAAGAGCATGTTTTCATTCAGAGTGATTTAACCTTTACTCAGACCCCCTGAGCAGCATACCAAAGACGAGAGTGAAAACATAACTATCACAAAATGTTGATTAATTAGTAGAGGCATTAACTATCAAATCATGTCTGCATTCAGCAGGACAATTAACCTTTATGTTCAGTTATATAATTTGCATTTCAAGGGATCTGCTCGCTTATTATAGGTACCAGCAATTATAATTTACTTCAGGAATGAGAACAGGAACCAAAAGCATATCTGACATTATTCCTTCAGTGCCTTAGAGACACACCAAAACATACATATTATGGGTTGAAATCCTATGTATGTTTGCAAACGTTCCTCTGTTACTGCAATGATTACACTTGGATTTCAGCGTCAACAATTGGAAAGCACTTGTGTTTGAGCTGGGACCTAAAATTGATCTGAATTAAACAAATGTCAGTCTCCTTAACACAACTGTCAATACGCTTGAGTCCACTTGATTGATTGTGTTTAAAATCAAGAAAGTGATGGAGTGAGCGAGTGCAGGAATATATTCTACAGTCATATGAAGAGAAAAAAGGTTTTTACATATTTTTCACTTGGGTATATGTACTGTATATATGCATTTATTCAATTCATTAAGAGTATTCTCCATAAAGGCAGACTCCCACAATACAATTCAATTTGGCAACCTCTTATTTCACACCTTACACACAAGATTTTCTGAGTTATGCCTACACACTGTTTCATTTTATATAATAAGTAATTGAGTGAGACAAAGGTAGGGAACAGGGAAACAGGAGAGGTTTAGAAAAATGAGGCAGACTAACAGAAGATAAAGGTAAGAAACTACAGCTACTGGAGTTATGTTCCTACTCTTAGATGGAGATACATATTTTTCCTTATTTGTTATAGACATATTTATTTATCTATGTCAATTTTAATTTTTGGTAATTTTATTTAATGCGATTATTTTTCCTTACTTTGATTTTTTTCCCTCTTCTTCCTCTCTTTTTTTTGATACTGTTCCAATCTAAAGGGCTTTTCGCACTGCATATTCTTAGCCCTGGGCCATCCTTTGCCTGGACTAAGAGTTAAACATGGGCTAACTTAGCCCCTTTTCACATACACATTGTTCAGCCAGGGTTAATCACGGGGCTATGTGATTCACACTGCACTTCTACTAGCCCTGGGTTACATGTCTGATGGTACAGCAATGGATGTGAACATTTTAGAATGCAACGTGACTATTCCTTTCTTTTAGCCTTGTTTGACACTGGCACTTTTAAGTCCTGGGTTTAGTTGATTATCAGGGGATAACCCCACAAACTCAGGCCTAACCCTGCTCTGGAGGAGGGCCAGCAGGGCCAGGAGTGTGCCAGTCTGAAAGCTCTGAGTTCTTGGCCTGGGGCTAACTGCTCTTTTAACCTGGGGCTAAGTGCATTGTAAAAAAGCCCTTAAAAGTACAATCCTTATACTGTTATATCATCTGCTTTATATCTGTTTATGTGGAGTAAGATCATTTTATAACTTTCATATTATGTAAATGAGCGTTGACAGAACAGTATAGTCAATGTATAATTTTCTTTGCCTCAATAAAATATATCTGAAACTAAAATGAAACCCATCCACTCCCTTAAATCAGACTGTGATGAAATACAGCAAATCAAGCAGCCACTGCCATTATGGCCAAAATCTGCCAACAAGAAAAATCAACACTGCTAATCAGTCACCATTGCCACAGCTGTTCAAAGGTATCAATATGTTTCTTAAAATGTGACTAATGTGGTTATGTGCCCAATGCCACCACAAACCAACTATAGCCTAAAAATAAACTGAATTTTCTGACCAAAAATTTATGGCAAGTCGATGTTTCACCCCAGGTTGACTGCTTTGCAGTGGGGGATGGGATGTGGATGGCTGTGGCTGTGGATGTTATCTATCATGCGAAGTGTTAACATGACTGCAACTGAAGCAACATGCAAGACACATATTTTTGAGAGTTAGCTTACTAGCTAGCTAGCTTTGTCTCAACTGGTTTGGCTCGACTCTTTAGGTTTAGATTGAGAACATTAACAAGTCCTCTTGTTGGGAAGATTTTATTGCACATACAGTGATGTAACAAGTTGTCAACTTAAGTAACTTCTTGATTAAAGCGATATACCACTGCTGAGTAATAGTCCACTCAATATGTACTCACCACTATGTCGATGTGAAGATGGGTGAAGATCTTCAGTTCACAAAACAATCCTGGAGTTTCAGCAGAAAACAGGGTTGCAGCTAATGGCAGTGATTGAAGACCAAATGTAAATGTAAAAAAAAGAACACAAAACAAACACAAAATGTCTCCATCCTGCTCGTGTGGTGTAATCCAAGTGTCTGCGAGCCGCGACCTTAAAATTTTACCACAATAGATGCCATTTACGCCATGTTTTTAGCCGAAATGTCAACTGTAGCATGTAGCAGGTAGGATGTAAACATGGCGTCGATCTCACGATATTTTCACACGTGCATCCATTAAGAGATATACGAAGTCTCGCGAGATCGATGGCGTCTTTTGTGGTTAAATTTTAATGTCACGGCTCGCGGACACTTGGATTACACCACACGAGCAGGATGGAGACATTTTGTGTTTGTTTTATGTTCTTTTTTTTAACATTTACATTTGGTCTCCAATCACTGCCATTAGCTGCAACCCTGTTTTCTGCTGAAACTCAAGGATTGTTTGTGAACTGAAGATCTTCACCCATCTTCACATCAGCATAGGGGTAAGTACATATTGAGTGGACTATTACTCAGCGGTGAAATATCACTTTAACTTGAAACATTGGATAGCTAAAAGCTAACAAGTGTAAACTAGGTAAATGATAGCGGGCACCCTCCACGGCAGTGGTAGGGGAAACACTGCAGATATATTATATTCAGTCCCACCAGGATGGTACGATGTTGCTGAAGTCCCCCATGCAAACGTCATACATGCACATCTCAATAAACCAACTCAGTGTTTTATTATTTATCATTCTGTGTGTTTTAATTTTTTTTATTTAGTCACAGGCACTGAAAGGAATACAGGGTTTGTCATTGCCATTTATCAATACTCTGTGCACTACAATAGCTTATAATTTTGTGCTTGCTGTTTTGACCCAGTATGAGCTCCAAAAAGATTTTACTTTTATTGTTGAATATTGCCAAATGAATTTCTCAATTTACAAATAAAGCTTTTTTTGTTAGAATTTTTGCAGTTCTAAGCCTTTTTGATGAGATTACTTAGAACACTCAGAACAGAGTGTGTTTTATTCTCACAGAAACAGATGGCCTTTAATTTGTAGTAAACTGTACAAAAAAGAATTTTCATTTGCTCCTGTAATTAAAAAAAAAAGCTTATAACAAATAAATATATTAATATACAAATAAATAAATGTAAGCATCTTTTAGAAAAGCTCCCTTGAAATCAGGCATTTAAGGCCACA
The DNA here is from genome assembly GCA_027495735.1 of Lutjanus campechanus. Lineage (NCBI taxonomy): Eukaryota > Metazoa > Chordata > Actinopteri > Lutjaniformes > Lutjanidae > Lutjanus > Lutjanus campechanus. The sequence continues at coordinate 24,096 of JAJHUR010139202.1, forward strand.
ACAATCCCCCAAAAGGCCTGAGAAATCCTGGAAGGACTATATTGTTGCGGGGCTCCTGTTTTGCACTGTATTATTTTGTAAGTTATCTTCTAATTTGATTACCCCTCTGTCTACTAGTGTACTCATGCACACTGTACAGTAGTGAATTGGCCTGAGCTGTGTCAAAATCAGGGCTGTATCCACTGTTGAAGCTTGTTAAGTGGCCTACAGAGCCATTCAACATTCATGCCACCACAGAACATCTGCACAGATCAGTAAGATGTACATCTACCAGATGATGATTTTAAAATAAAATAAATGATAACGAATGCCACAAGTTTCTCTTTTTCAGTCCATCAGTATCAAACTCAACACAAGGCAATCTCACATATCTTTCCAGTGCTTTTTTCTTCCATTTAAAACATGTCATGGCCAGCAGTAAAACAGCACCCTGCCTCACACACTCTCTCTCACACACACACATACAATCACTCCTGCAGGGCACACAGCTCTTCAGCTGATGAATAAAGAGAAGGAGATTATGATTCCACTCCACTGCTTCGACAATGTGTTGTTCTGTTTTGCGCTATCTTGTAAATGCCAGATTGATGTTGATTTACACTGCAAGCAGGCACACGTGCTGTCCCGAGCAAGGACCTGGTTGTAGTATTAGATAAATAGGATTCTAAGTGTTTGTGTGTGCGTGAAGGAGAGAAAGAGTGAGAGAAGGAGAGACCATGGAGTGCAAGCTTTTATTGGACGTGTCACAGAGGCATGTTCCTCTGTCAGCTCATGATAGACTTAAGTATTTGTGCTGTGATGCAATCAAAGCATTTACCTTTCCACCTCCGAACGTGTTCTGTCTTACTCAAATTCTGTCTGTGAAGGTTCTCAGTCATCCAGGTCATGGTATTCGTAGCAAGGTTTGTCGTAGGCAACTGGACTTGATAGAGTTCTTGAAGACGTTTCGCCTCTCATCCAAGAAGCTTCTTCAGTTCAGTACTCAAATACTCTGTCTGCGTAGCTCAAGTTCAGTGTCTTTATTTTATTTTTTTCTAGTTTTATGGTCCAAACACGCAGACATCTTATTAAAAGCTACATCCATTCTTTTCTCTGGCCTCTTAGAAGCAGAAGAGTCTAAACATATTATGCGCTCATGTGTTTGCAAAGAATGGCCTATTTTATGCATCAAGCAGACACAGGGCAACATTAGCATTCATTCAGAGTCATGTTCTCGGCTACCTGATGAATGTAAATCCAATATTCACTTTTCTTTTAGACATTTCAGACCTTCACCTCAAAACCAACCCCTATGAAAATATCTGTGTTTTAGCTCTAAGATGCTGTATTGTTTTCTCTCGCCAGTCATTGACTTTGTCAGCTGTTATGTGCTGTAGTGTACATGGGGGTTTATCAGAGTACGTTTGGTGTAAACAGATGCTTGCTGCTGCAGGAATTAAGACTGATGAGAGTTTACCTGTAGCTTACTCACTTTACTTACACACACACGCACACACACACACACACACACACACACACACACACACACACACACCTATTGTTGATGTAGAAAATATTGATTGGTGAAGCTTCTCCTGTCCTGTTAATATGTCTTGAACAAAAAAAGGTACACTCTGCATCAAAATCAATATATTGTGATGGGTTTTCTTCAGATTTTCTCAGAACTGTCTTTCTGACTTTTCCAAAACATTAACCTAGTTAACCTAGACCTCTGCACTTCCACCCATATATCAGATTTCTTCCACAATTCAAATAGGTCTAAAGCTGTGCTTGTTGATGGCTGTTTCCTTGGTTGGAAAAAAAAAACACACCGAGCCAGTTAGATCTTTCCAGACAGGCTTAAGATTGTGGACATCAGTGTCCTGTGTCAGAGTGAAAAAACAATGGTAACGCCAAATATAGACTCACAAGTCAGTCTCTAAACGCTTCCCCAGAGACCGAGGACAGTCTTCCACCTTCGTAAATTCTTGACATTTCACCGGGGTGTACAGTGTTAAGACAATATTTGCGTAAATGGGTTCAACTCGACTCTCCTCGCTTTTGGTAGACTTTACTTCAGTTAGTAACCCTTCAGTGTAGGTGGATCGTCATAACAACGCTGTTCTTGCAGCTGGGAAACGACACACGCCCAGGAGCTCTGCTTTGGTCTTGAGGAGCCTTCATTCAATGACAAATTCAAACCTACATTATATTTACTGCCAGACCAACAACTTCGCTGCTGTCACTTTCTGCCACTCGCTCTGTGCTGCTCAGTCAATTAAAGTTAGACACTCACTACACTACACTACTCTTATCAGTCACCTTTACATCAGGACTAAACCCAAAATACTCCTTAACAGGGGCAGAGGCATTTTTCTTTACTAGTCCTCTAACTTTATTCCCCAGTTGCCATCTTTCTCAGCTTAGCTGTCTTGCCCACTGTTGGAGAGACTGACCTCTTGTGGCCTATGCTGCACACTACAATACATCACCTAAATTCAGCATCTCTGTATCAATGTAATAGAAAGAGATGCATCTGTTATTTCAATCATACCATCGGAATTTACCTTAATTCTGTCCAAGCCTAGCAAAACAAAACTTATTGCCAAACCAATCCAAAGTCTTTAGGATGGCCCTTCAGAGTGGGAGAGACACTGTGTGCTGACTACTGAGGAGAATGGAGGCAGAGCATAATTTTCCTTGAAAAAATGTAAGAGGCCAAGGTTTGTAGCAACTCCTTTGCATTTAGAAATCCCCAGAAAATCTCAGATTGTCTGGTATCAGGAGAATAACCCCTTCAACCCCAAATTAAAAAATGGCTAACATGAACATGAGCATGATGTCAGACTGAATAATGAGGTAAAACCAACACAGTCTGCTTATTAGGGGCCTCATTTATAAAAATGTTCTTAAATTCATACTTGAACTAGTCGTAGGCAGCATGTATTATTCTGTGGAACACATAGTCAGTTAAAAAACAAAGCGTAATTAATTCCTCACACCATTAATTGATAATCCCTATTACATTATTCATAAAGGTAGTGCAAAGTTCACCACAGGCTTGGCCACAAACTGCAATAAAAAGTATACACCCTGGAGATGAAGTTTAGTGACTGCCTGCTTTACTGCTTGCGAGACTCCATTAACATACTGCTTGAATGAACCATTATAAACATCTACTCCTTCTAGCTTGTTTCCTTGATACCAGATGATATATCATGGTCATTTTGTTATTACTACATCGTACAGTATATGTTACATATTTTTCCTTTGTGATCAAAATTGATCACAAGTCTTTTCTATAAATGAGGCCCCAGGTTACCAAAACACACACACAAAATACACACATACAACCTGTAGTTTGGTGGCTCCAGCACTCAGTCCTGTCAGGATTTGGCCTTCCAGCAGTTGCGCAACCTTTGGATCCGCCACCTTCAGAGAATCCTTGACCAGTTGTGTCACCTCCACCTGCCAGTCAGTACCCAGTAGGAAGTTTTGCTGGCCCAGTCCGTCCTCCTCCGAGGCTCCTCTAACTTCTTCGTTATCCGCCACAAAGTGTGTGAGGACGCGCAGGGTGGTGCTCTGATACTGGGCCACGCAGCTGTTCTCAGTCCTCTCATCAGCTGCATCGTCTTCATCCTTGTCATCAGTGACCCTCTCATACCTATAGGAATGTGAAAGCAAGTCAGATGAGCAATGAGAATAAAGCACGGATCAATTACTTATAACAGTGAGGACTATAGAGGCAGATAACATCAGAATGCTTCAGGTTGTTTCTGGGGTAAAAAGAACCGGAAGCTCTTTGTATTGAGAGAAGTGCTCAGGAGAAAAAGATACTCTGAAGGTTATCACCAGTATAATTCTGCCTTTTCCTATCACAATTCAATGTAATTCATTTTTTTCTTATCACCATTAATGCCCATAAAGTCTAAACTCTCTGATGTATTTACTGCAGTTAAAGTGTCTGCTGTCTGTTGTGCTGCAGGTTCTCCCGACCTCCCGAAAGTCGTAGGCTCCCAGTGTTTTCAAAAATCCATTAAAAACAGCTTGCAGAGACAAACGGCTGCTGTGCTTGCGTTCTCATTTTCTTTAAAAGGGCAACTGATATTTTGCTGTATGTCTGCCATTTATTTGGCCCACGGCAAACACTTTGCAGATATAGCCATCTCAGAAGATATGTTTTGTCGCAAATGCATTGCAAACCCAGTAGGGGAATTTTGTGACACATCTGTTCTATTCTTTTTCCTTCTGTTTAAGTCAAGTTTATGTGGCCCTTTATCACATTAACAGACCCACACTGTATTGGAGAAGGTAGGAAAGAAAGGGAGGGGAAAATGGCCCTTTAATGGGAAAAACTGGAGATATCTTGACAAGAATAGAGGGAGAATACGTGCCACTGTGGACCTAATAAGACAGTGACACATTGATACAAAGAGACAGTGCAGTAGAATTTAAAAAGATAAAATATAGTCTCAGGTTGCACTTTATTTTACAGTAGACTAATAGGACGTAACAAGCTTGACTTTGTATTAAGGGCTTGTAAAGGAAAAAAGGAATTTTTCTTCTCAACACATTATGCCTGTTAGAACATGTGAAAAGTAAATGAGGTGAGAAGTGACAGATATGTGATTTGCTTTACAGACCAGTTCTGTTGTAATGTGTCCCTAATTACCCTGTAAGAAAGTCTGATAAGGGTCTAATACCGTCTAATTATTATCTCTAGTTTTTTTTTTTTTTGTCTAATATGACACAAAGTACAGCTTGTTATGTCTCATTAGTGTGCTGTAAAATAAAGTGAAACATAGTCTCAAAGCCATTACTGGGCAAAATTTATATGGCACTGAGATGTTTGATACAAGTTTTAGTGTACTTAATAACATAAAATCAATAAACTTCTGAAATACACTTTTATTTTTCATTTGATTCTATTATGCTCTGCTGTGTTATATTTTCTAAGTTTGTCTCACTTTATGATTAACTGGAATTTACTGTACCTCCCAAAAGTTATAGGTCCCAACTCTATCAAAAAAAAACAAAAAACGTTCAAACTGCTTGTAGACACAAACTGCTCCCTCGGCTGCTATAATACATCATATTAAACAACAACATATTGTATTTTTTGGTCTCCGGGCTGAGCTGTGGGAGCTGCAATGACGGGTAAAATGTGGCTTTGGGACACAGATCCGCTCAAAAGAGTTGAGCACGTTGACGATGAAGAGAAACATCGCTATGGCTATTATGTGTCTACATCACTCTTATCCATCCGCTCTTCATCTTCCATCACTCTTTATCACTTGATATAGGTCTGTTTTTTTCTGTCTTGTGCATTGTCATTGTCGTCTCTCTCTCACACTGCATGCCTGCCTCTCACTCTGTATTTCTCACATCCTTCTAACTCGACTTCCCTATAATCTATTTTTCAACTCACTCTATTTTTCTCTCCCTCCACTCTCACCTTTATTCTCTAACTCTTTTGAGCTCTGCCTGCACCTCTCTCTCTCTCTCTCTCTCTGTCTCTGAACAGTCAGGTGGCCAGGGGGAGTGACAGTGACAGTTTCCATTAGGTTTAATGAGGCATGGCCGGTCAGGCAGAAAAATGGGCTGACAGGTTAACATGCTGTGGCCCAACGGCTTGGCTTAGTTCCTAACCTCCCTTCGCTATCCCCTCCCCTTTCCTTATTCCACATCAGTGAAGGGACGGCGGTCTAAACCAAGGTGACATTTGTGGCTGGCAACAGAAACACGAGGTCAGGTCATGTTTGTAGCGCTGAGTGACGGGTCAGCTAAGGTGTCGGAGTGTAATGAGGTGGCTTATGTGCTTATGTGAATGTGAATGAGCCCACACAAAGTTGGAGCACGGCGTACAAAAATGAACCTACGCCAAGAAATTTTTTTTTTAAATCTTCATTTAGCTCTCTGTCTTACAAATATACACATAAACTTGACATATGCATTCTTCATGTCGTGATGCGCTCGAGAGACATGACTGATGTGATCAGATGAGGATAGCTGGGGTATTTGTGTTAGAGTGCCCCCCTGTGGGGTGAAGGCCAATGGGAAATGACAACACAGTGACTTTGTGGCAGGAATGTACATTTAATAAGATGTTTTATGATAACCATCACCAACAAATGGTAAATTAACAGGTAATTAAACTTAATTTAAGTTATTTGATTGTTTAAAATAAGGTTCATATACGCTTTATAAACCACATATTAAGTCATTGTAAAGTTTTAGAAACATCAGTTGCGACTTTACAATCAAAATAATGTTTATGAACAAATTCTCACTCCCAACTCTTCAAATACAGCAGGTTAACTATGACACTATACTGTAGGTACCAAATCATAGTTATGTTTACAAATTTTTAGTCATGCTAAAATGTTATTTTATCATTAGTTTGTTTAATGTAAAATAGGTTTGTAAAATATTTTTTATTGTATCAGCTCATAAGAGATTAGAGAATTATTAAACTAACAGTTGATTGTTGCACCCATTTAATATTTAATATAATACATTAAGTATTAAGTATTTATCTAATTACCAAATTATGTGTAAACCTCTGAGAAACCGTTAAATAGAGATACTGACCAGATATATATCACACTTTCTTGTTTTTAAACAGTCTATAAACAGTATTTGGATGGATATTATAAAGTTGCAACTAATGATTATTATACCTTACATACCTGCATACACAATTTATTGTAGGTTATGTACATGTGAAACATATTTATTTATTTATTTATTTTTCCGACATCTTTTTATTTCCCAAGAGTGTACCATATGCCAGCACCAATATGAACTCATACAGTCTTAACAAAGTACACTAAGTTTACATGTCCTTCAATCCTTCCCTCCTCCCTCAAATCCCCAAACAAACTAAACAGAATCAACAAACAATCCAGAAAAAAAAGAGAGAAAAAAAACCCAAAACAAAACAAAAAAAACACACAAGCAAAACACACACCCGAAAGTATACTTACAACTGCACAGAACAAAACAAAAACAAATTAATAAAATATAAATAAAATATACACAAATTTGTAAGAAAAAAGTAAGACAAAAACAAAAGCAGTGAGAAATTTGATGGTAATAACAGCTTCATGATCCCGAATGTGTATGTAAAAGCTCAAGGCCATGTAGTCAAAAAAAGACGGGAAAAGACCCCCCAAGAAACAGCCAAACATACAAACAACAACAACCGCAAAAAAAGAAAAAAAAAAGAAAAAAGAAAAAGGAGAGCAGAAAATGTCCAAGTCTGTTATTGATCTCCTCTTGACAAATAAGAGAATAATGGAGACCAAAGTTCTTGAAAGATATGTCCCCTATTATTTTTTTTCGAGAGTCAATTTCTCTAATGGCAAAAACTGTCATAACTGGTCCAGAAACAGCTGAAAGGAAGGAAGTGATTCATTTTTCCAAAATAAAGGTATACATTTCTTTGCTAAATATGTTATGATTATTAATATTCTACATTTTTTGGAATCTATTTGGAAACACCAAATTTCGCAACTGGGCTGACCAGACGTAAAACTGGAGATTGGGGAGACCTAGACCCCCCAGAGGCTCTGGTTTCATAAGAGTCAGTATGCTGATTCTTGGTTTTTTATTATGTCAAATAAATTTTGAAATGTGTTTGTTCAGAGATTTAAAAAATGATGCAGATAAGTAACATGGCAACATTTGGAAGAGAAAATCAAATCTTGGGAGAACATTCATTCTTATAACATTTATTCTCCCTAACAGAGATAATGGTAATGAAGACCATTATATTTAAGACCACATATTTATTTTGACCCTAATCATGATCTTTTACTAAACTTACCCATCACTGTAAAAATAAACTATTTGTTTTAACTTAGAATAGTTGGAATCTGGGCTGCTTTAACGTTTTAAGTTGACTGAATTTGAAATGACAAGTTGAGGTAATTTTGTAATAGTTCAAAACATTTTATGATTTTCCCAGTCAAATAAACCTGATATTAATTTTAATTGTACTCAAGAAAACTAAAGATAGTAAGTTGAACCAACAACTCTTCACTCAGACTGATGAACATCACAAACAAATTTGGATTTCTTTTACACTTTCTCAGTTTTGAAACGGCAGCTCTTTATTTCACACAAAGAATTTACAGCTACAGCTGCTTCTGTTGGAGCAAGTGTGTTCCAGAGACAATATGTGAAACTGTTTTCACTGTTCAGATTTGAGTGTTTAAGTGTATTAGTGACACACTGCAAGTTTCCATTTTCTTCACACTGTTAAAAAGAATGTTCTCAGGAAAGTTTCAAATGTCAAACAATGTGTGCTGGGGTGTCTGCTAAAATGCTGATCGTGTTCCTTCTTGAATAAATAAAATGTGTTTTTTTTTTTTTTGTTTTTTTAAATAAAACATTTATGTTAGGTTAATGAGAAAAGAATAATTGATTTCACTCAATTAAAAGTTATTAACTTGCTTAATGTTTAAAACATTCACTGTTAGTGCTCACTGGGGCTTAATTTCCTCAAAATCTGACTGTGCACACAACCTAAAACTTCAAATGCCAGCCATGTTTCCATTTATAGTATATCCAGTTCAAATTGTGACTTGATGTTCTCATTTGTCATTCTTTTAATTAAATCGCCAAAACTAAAGAGGACATACATGTCATTATATTAATTATTGTTTTCATTTCACTACATAAATTGCACATGAATATAATATCCTGGCTCTGATAAGGGGGCACATGGAACAATTTCATTCCTTTTTACATTACGACGACACAAGTGTTTCAGTGCTTCATGTCCTCACCATAGTTACAGTCTGTATGATCACAATAAATAATAATTGGCTATTATTAAATGCAAATTAGTCAGTGTGCCTCAGTGATTGTTGTAATTTAAATAGGGTTATTTCTTTTTTAATCATTTGAAGAAAAATCACTAATTTAAATATTTTTATTACAACCGCCTTGTACAACTCACGATGCGCCACACAGATCATTGCGCGCCGTGTCAGTTTTCAGCCTCAGGAATTTTGTCCACGCTCTGTAATGCTCGAAATTATTACTCATTTCTCATTCAGCATAAGTACTTTTGGGAGAATGAATTATTAGACACTCATTATACCACCTCTGCAGCTGCACCTGCATTTTATGCCTCATGTGTCTGCAGCAACACCACCAAACCAATTTACTGTAGCCACCATTTATTTTACTCAGTGAAGAATGTGATTTGGATTCTCATGCAGGGATTGTTAAAAAAACCTCTCCTTTCTAAATAAAGAAATTTAGACATGTCCTAGGACTGTTTTAAAATGGCCAACTCATACTGTGATGTATGGTTACTCGCTGGATGAAGCCAAAAATCAATTTTGCATGTTGACCAATGGTTTAGTTTGTTCAAGAGTTTAGTATTAAGCAAAGATTGAGTTTCTTCTGCTGGCAATAGCTGCTGGTGTATTGCTGACGAGTTCCATTCATAATAAATGTAAGAATAATCGACAGAGCAAAATGCATCGGTATAGATGCAACAGACAATCAAGCCTTACCTTCTGTTACCTGCACCGACGGGGACCCTCCAGCCCTTTATCTGGCTGAGCTCAGGGTCGGCCACATCAATAAGCAAGGGCAGACGAGGCATCCATACACTCATCTCAAGCTGGGCACTTAGAAAACTATAGGTGAAGTTGAGCATCACCTTGCTCTTCCCTCTTGTCTCCTTCCCATTGACGTACACATAGTCACAGCGCTCCGACACCTGGGGGAAAAAAGGGAAAAATGAGAGAGGTGGCACAATGCAAGGAGGACACAAAGAGATAAAGAACGACTGATCGATTTGAGACTGAAACTTAGACAAAAGACGACAAAGCATTCAAATTCTTTAAAAGATCTCACTTAAAGGAGAGGTATGTAATATTTAGTGTACTAAATCATTAAATGACCATGGTATATAATCAGAGATTAAGGAAACACGCTGAGTTGAAAATGAAGTTCTCGGACAACAGTGATACAGCCAGCGTGTGCTTCTTTGAAATTTCCATTCCTGTCCAGAATATCTGTTTCTGTTCTCCTGTTTCATGTTTATTAAAAAGAGTGTTCGCTGAATGAGTGAGTGACTTTTTACGAGTCATGAGAAATCATTAATAATCTTTTAGTAGATGCTTCAAACGGTTCAATTGAGCAGTATGTTAATGAAGTCTGGCAGGATGGGCAGGAGGGAGTATTTTCAGAGCAGCAGGCTTTTGACACACTGGAGTGTAAGATGAGGGCAATATTCTAAATTTGATATTAACAACTGATGACAAGTCCTACAGCTGTTTATAACTTTTCTATCAATGTAATCGAAAATACACAGTTAAAAACATCTACTCCATCTAAAAGATTATTAAGGATTTCTCACTGATCAAAGAGACACTAACTAATTTGTTGAACATTTGGCATTAATTTGAACTCTAATGTGAAACTTGCAAACTAGAGTAGTTATTCAGTTGTTTAAAAGTAATTTTTCTAAATGATGGCTGTAGATGTACATGTAGAAGTGAAATTGTGACATTTGGACCACTCTGAGGAAGATTATCTTCTGTTCTTTTTGTCCAGTTGAAGATTTTCAGTCAACAGCCTCTTCTAACATGCTGGAGGGTGGAAAGACTTGGCATTGCTTCAGTGAAACCTCAAGTGTCAGGTCTGCTCAGTTTCTTCTGCGTGTGTGTGTTTTGAATGTTTGCAGACGCAACTTAAATGCCTGTGCGCGCAGGATAATATGTGTGCAAGTAATGTGACTTTGGTCCAACTTAACAGATGGAGCCGAGAAAAGACACAGGACCTGCTTCATCCAACCGGAGAATAAAATAATCACTCAAACTGAATTATGACTGGCTGGGTAAAATACAGCTCCAATCAGTTATTGAGGTTTCTCAGATGCATCTCCAACATAGAGAAACGATATAGCAAGAACATCAGATGTGTTTGTCATTACATTCAAAGCGGCATAATCTCCTCATCAAGCGTTTCTTCCCTTTGAGGACCAAATCTATTTTACGATCTGTCATTAAATGTTGTTTGTAATCACTTGCATTTCAATTCATTTCAATCTGAAATACCATCATAAGCTTGATTGGCACAACTGGTAATTTCAGCAGAAGTCCTCAGTACTGACAGTTGCTTCCTTTTAAACAAACCAGTCACAAGAAGACTGTCATCTGTCTCCACGTCTTTGCATATAACTTGGCAGCTTTACTCTCGAACGATGTCAGACCAGCCCCTATCTCTGAACAACAAAACTGACAGCTTGGTATCTGTCAGTTCTCTCCTCCTCCCATTCATTTCCTCTTTCTCTCTCTCCCACTCTTTCACTCTCACCCTCAGTCTACTACAGTATTGCTGTGCCTCCTACATGTTCAGTCTTTTTATAATGAGATTAAGTTGTGCTTCACAAAGGACAATTCCATAGGCCGAAATCAAAGGTTTAAGATCTCACCTGGGTTTTTGTTGAAATGATCAGTTTCATGAATCCAATTAAGGTTCATAAGGGAGCCACCTGTGAAATGCTGCTCATGATGAGAAAACATTATCTACCCAGATGCATCTGTCATGTTTAAGTGTTTGACATCAGATATCAAAATCATGTAATGTAGTGCTATTTGATGATCGGCAGTCATCACTTAAAGTTATAGACAGGATATTTAGTATACAGAGCCACCGTGACGTCACCCATTGGTCTGGGGATTACCATTTTGAGGCCATCTTGGTTTTTTGCAACCAGATCCTACACAATACAGAGTCATGATCTCTCTCATATTACAACTAAACAGCACACTAAAATTTTAACAGAGAAATATGCAATCCAGAAACAGAATCTTGATCCATATTTGAGCAACTCGGCCTAGCGTACAGTTTTGTACGCCCCATTTTGGGAGCCCTGTGTGTTACACAGGAGGCGCTCACTGAGAATGACCTTTCAATCTCACAGTAGCCCCACCCTAAAGCATATCCTGCTTTATAGTCTGTTTTACTCTAAATAGGGCCATTATTTACAAAATGAACATCATACTTTGTAGAGGAAAACCTTAAAGTAGTGATTGAGAGCTTAAATGCATTAGGAAACTGTTTACTGAGGTCCTAAATCAAATGAGAAGAAGGGTCATTCTGGCATGAGACTGCATTGTATGCAATCTGACTTCTTTTTGCAACCAATGAATTCGCCTCCCGTTGGACATTAGAAAGACGGCACTTCCACATCGGCCTTACTTTTCAGACTTGAAAACTCTAAAGCGCAAGTGTTATGATGACTTGGCTTGACTTTGATCAAACCCAAGTTCGCTTGATTGAAAAGTTGTGAATATGAAAATGAAAACGTAACATTGTAAACTTTTAGCGATGTGGACTCTGGGTCGGTGAAAAGACAATTAAAGACAGCACCTCGAGCCATGAGAAATTCTTATGACATTTTTCATTACTTTCTGACATTTTAAAGCAAATAATTGTAAAAATAATTGCCAGAATAATGAACAATGACAAAGTAATTGTAAGTTGGAGCCTTGCAAACTTATAAAATGGTCTGATACGGTCATTGGAGAGAAGAGAAATGGTATAATACTAGATTGTTGAGAGAGCGTTTGTGCTGAACAATTAATGTGAATTGATGAACATGGTTTATATACTGTATGTAAATTAGTCTATTTAGGAGCTGTGTGCACATTGAAAAGTCACAGGAACACACACACACGGCATGCACTAATTTGCAGGTTTTCTAAAGGCAACCATCCAGAGAGTGAGCTGAAAGAATCCACTTCACTCCTCATTGAGTCTCTTCAGCCTCACCTCTATTTTTTGCTGTGTTCATTTTCTCTCTTTCTCTCTCAGCCTGGTCCCTGCTGGAATCAATTTATGTCAACCCATCTCTACCTTTCAGTCTCCAGTTTTGTTTCACTTTGTTTCTACATTCTACATCCATCTTTATCTTTTCTCATGAAAGTTATCAGAGATGATAACCATAAAGATTTAATTGAGATCTCTGTGAGGTGACATAATTCATGAAATTTTTAGCACTTGACTGATCTCTCTAGCCGCTGTTATCACCATTAATGTGTCATGAAACCACGCACAAATCAATGTCACTTCTCCATGGAAACGATCCATTGTGTTGCTAATCATGCGGGCTTGAAATTTATCCAGAGTGACGTGCACAAATACAGATAAGGACACTGCAGAATCCAATTCAGTGTGTGTGAGTGTGGCACACGTGGATGAATGTATGACACACACATATGGTGCTCTCAGTTCCCTTAAAAATAAACTGTCTTACTTAACCGAAATTCAGTGTTGTAGTCATTACAATGCTGAAGGACCTCTGATACACAATTTTTGAAAAACCTTGAAAACCTTTTTTTTATGGCTGTACGCCGGTGACAACTGTGGCCGGAGGCATTAAGTTTTTAGGTCATCTCATCCTTATGAATGTGATATCACAAGCATGCCTCGAGGGAGTTTCTTCAAACTTGGCACAAATGACCACTTGGACTCAAGGATGAACTTGACGTATCTCTCTAGCCGCTGTTATCGCCAGTAATGTGTGATGAAAGTTTGCACAAATCAACGTCAGTTCTCCAAGGCAATGATCCATTGTGTTGCTAATCATGCAGGCTTGAAATTTCTCCAGAGTGACGTGCACAAACAGAGATAAGGACGCCACAGAATCCAATTCAGACTGTGGCACACGTGGATGAGTGTCTGAGGCACACATTGTGTTGTACTGGGACATTTCTGCCGTGGACACTTTCTAAAGGATTCTTCAGTTCAGTAAAAAATAATTGTCTTACTTAGCTGAAATTTAGGGCACAGAGCACAAGTGATTTTTCAGCAAGTATTTGCTATTTCCATCATTCCAACCCATAAAGACTCACTGAAACTGTAAAGTATATGGTGTGAGGTTCAGTGGTTTATTGCGTACACCTTAGGGCTCTACATAATTGTGATAAAAAGAGAAACATCTAGTACAACTCGTTAAAATGGAAGATCAAAACACTTGCTTATTTTGATTCTGTTCGTTGAGCTTCATCTTACTATTTGTCTCAATTTATATTAAAATCAATCTGCCTTTTAGAGATAAAGACCTGGGGGAGGATTTCTTGTAATCCCTAGCTTTCAAGGTAGTTTTTAGAATTCATAAACATAACTGCATTCCCTCACTGTGCATTTTTCACCTTTTTCCACTTGTGATTTTATTAGAAAATATTCTCACAATGTTTGTTTTGCCCAGTCACATAGCATGGGTATGACTTGGAAGCTAATCAAAAGCAGAAAGGGCCCACTGAGCTGTGTTAATTCCTGGCCTCACTTGTTACTGTAGAGTACTGTATGGCTTATGATAACGGGGCGAGTAGGCGACTGGCATCGGTTGCTTTACCAAGCTCATCAGCATGGATCATCAGAGGACACAGGTATGTGTAGGTCCCTTGCACAACCACAATACAACATGCCTAGAGGAGGGAAGTAAATCCACGACAAAGCAGGCATTCTGTCAGGTTGGCTGTGGTTTATATTAGGAATTGTTCTGGTTTTGCATACAGGAATTATTTTAAAAAATCTGCTGTAGTATCTGGATAATGTCTCCCTAAATATGCAGTATATTATAACTAGACTGGACCAACACACTTAGGGGCTTTCACGCATAAACCATAACAGGTTTATAGTAGGTAGGTGATCTTACAATGATTTCAAAAGCTTAGCTACCAATAAATCCATCAGCTGACTGCTCTGTATATTTATGCAAACCATTTAACAACATCAGCAAGGGTATTTCTTCCTGATGCACAGGTCAAAAGCTCTTAAAATCGCTGTGCTTGTATCTTACTTCATGCGCTTCATCAGTTCATTAAATCCATTAAAATGTGTGACAGCGATCCCACGGTAATCGACTCTGAATCATTTCTGTACAAGACAGTTTTGTTCAACAATCAGTTAGTTCTTCATGAGTTCATAAATATACATATAAATAGCATTAAAGTGCTGCATAAATGTCTTTCAGTCACTGTAAGTATGTTTGCTTTTCTTGGTCCGATTATAAAAAGTGAATGTGAACAGGAACCAGACCAGAAATGAGAACACAAAAATTATTTTTTCTTATGGTTTTGATCAATTGAACCGAACTCCAGGTGTGATAACTCCCTAACTGTTCCCCAGGAGGAAAAAAAGAATTTGTTCACCAAACGATTCTTTTTTCTTTCTGTATTTAACCAGGCCATCTGAGAGGCATCGTACTAGGCAGTGTCTTTGAATTTCTTGCTTTGTCTGAGCAACAGTCCAAAACTCAGAATATTTCATTAACTATCATAAAAGACAAAGAAACAAGCAATTTTTCAAAACAGTGTGGCTTGACTAATCTATTAATTAATCAAATGTTTTAGCTCTACAGTCAAAATTCACTCATAAAAACAACATTTCATAATGGTGGGGTAAAATAAAGAAGAGCAACGATATGTTTCGGTTTGTAATCATTTTAACATCACCATGGCCTGTGCTGCGACAAGAACTTAACCCTCAAAGTTCCAGTGAACCAGTGAGGAAGGGTGGAGATGCCTCCCGATCAAAAAGTGTTTTATTTTCAGTTTCCTTTGAAAATAGGGTGGAGAGAGGAGGGGTACCGCTTACTGCTCCCAAACTAGATGGGTGGGCATGGGAGTGTGCTACCGAGGTCAGCGTCACAATGTGCGGTACTACTTCAGTGGATAATTAAACCCTTTGAGAGATCTGCCTCTTCCTTTCTCTCTGATATGCATGTACGGTACACAGAAACACACAAAATCAGCTCCTCAATATAACACAGACACGCTTTTCCTCTCACACATACTGACAATTAAGAACAAACAGTTTATTTTTTCTCATTTCTCTCACTTCCTTTTTTTTCCTCACTTCTCCTTTCGCATAATAGGATGGGGACATGTTGAAGGACACATATTAAATCAAATGTTGCCACAGTGAAAAGCTCAATCTTTACCTAACACCTTTACTGCATTATACAAGTGGTTTTGCATTTTTTAGATTAACAACGAAGCCTGTGTAATATTTCCCAAAGCATTCAATAAGCCAAAGATTAATTACCCAAGCTTTCAGAGAGCCGATGAAAATCAACTTACAGAGATTTGAAACTTACTTAAGATAGGAAATCAATCATGGTGAATACTTTGTCACCTTTATGGTTTGTCAAAGTTATGTTATTGGCAAGTGGTAATGAAATTGCAAACAGCCACTGCTGAGAAAACTCTTCTTGTTAGTGCGCACACTCAGCTTTCAACCATCAACCTTTTAATGCAGGAAATGACCAAATTCTTACAATGCTTTTCATAACATATTGCATATATGCACTCCAATAACATTATTAGGGAACACTTTATTTGAGGGCATAAGACTGCCATAACCATGTCATGAACATGAGGGTTTTAATAAATGTATATTAAAGTTGTCATTAAGTGTCACTCAGTCAATTGTGATTTTTATTGTAAAGTTGATATTGTTTGAGATGTCTTTGTTATCATAACTTGACATTAAACGAGACAACATTATCTTTGTTTGACATGATCAAACTAAAGAAACTCTTTCAGTTTTTTGTTACATTACATTACGCTGTCAAATGTGGTTGGTTTTGACATTGGCCGTCATGAGACCATTATAAGTGTGTTATGAATATTTTCCTTGACCTTAAGTTAAGTTGTACATTTTGGACTTGTCATTAAGATGTCATCAAATGTTATAAGGCCAGTTTGATGACAGGATACAGTACCAATGGTGATTTAGCTTACAGAGTTAGCTTATGTACAGATAGCAGTTAGTTAGTTTACTTGTGCTAAAGTTGGATAACTGCTGTGTCCTGTTATCTGTAGCTGGTGTTAGCTAGTTAGCTTGGTTAGCCGTGAGCTAGCCACCTAATTAGCTGACTCAGCCCTGTGTTGCCAGGAGCCAAAGCCTGTGAGAAGACCACCATGGTAATTTATTCCCTGTTGTCAAACTGGCCTTATAACATCTTTATGAGAAGTCCAAATGTTACCACTTCAGTTCAAATCCAGGAAATGAGTCATTACACCACCACCAAACATTTGACAGTGTAATAAAACTTCATGACATCTTTATGATAAGTTCAAAATGTACCACTTTACTTGAGGTCAAGGAAACTATTAATGGCAAACTTATAATAGTCTTATGATGACCAGCATCAAGACCAACCACATATAACAGTATAACATAATGTTAAAGCATAAAAAAACAGTGTCTTCAAGTTTGATAATGTCAAGTTGTCAAGACAAAGACATTTTTGTTCATTCAGAGAAATTCTTTCATGTTCATGTCAGGTGTCATGACATGGTTATGAAAGGTGCTGCCCATATATGCAGTGCAATAACATTACTCTAACATTATCCGGAGGAAAGTAAAACGAGCCGAGGAATTATAGTTGGATTGGCCTTATATGCCCTTCAAGCAGAAAAAGAATAAATACCAACTTTTTGTCTAATATGAATCTGAGCTGCTGTCTTCTTGAATTTTGGCTTCTCCATGTCAGACGAGGAAGAATAGATGTCAGGGTACAAGATGATCAAAACAAGCAAGACTAGTAGAGAGTCTTTTTAAAACATTTCTTTTACTGTTCTAACTTTTTCATATTCTGCTTGAGCTCTCTGGAAACACTGCTCATATTTTCAGTCTTTCACTCTTCACAATAAAATCACAGTTTATTCCTGAACATTTTCACCTGTAAGATTTCCTCAAAGACAGTTTTTTTTTTTACTACAAAAATGGCACTCATTGTCACTTTATAGTATTATAGCCTTTATGTAAAAAGTTCCTCTTATTCACTTCATGTCCTTAATGGGAAATATACCGATGCATCTAAAAACAGCACTTTTAAGCACGACTGCAGGGAAGAATGCTTTCTTTCAGCAGCATATTCGCAGGATTTCCCTGAATTCCTGAGGTATCGATGACCTGAGGAGAAGCTCTCAATTCCTGGCATACCATTTAACAGAATGCTCGAGGAAATTTAGCACCTGCTTCCTGTACTAATGAGCACAAACCACATCTACACCACAACTACCTTTTGTTCATTCTGCTCGCACACCCACATACCACTGAAAAGCTGACCATGAAGCACACAACAATAAAGACAAATTGGAAAAAGGTAAAACAAAAGGCAGCTGCTCAAAACACATGCCCACTAACCTTGATAACCTGTTCATCTGTTGACTTGCACTCCACTGACTCTGTTACATCAGAGACCGCTCCGTCTGTTCCTACGGTGACGACCTTTACTGGCACGGCGACTGTTCGCCCAGTGAGGACAGCTGTGTTGAGGATCTCCGTGTCCTGCAAGGGGAAACGGAAAGATGGACCAGTGTTAGTGCTAACAACGAGAAGCAGGACTGATTCATTCATTTTGGTCAATGTTCTTTTTGTTGTTTTTTTACATAAACCTTTAACATACAGAGTCAGGGTCCCTGGCATTTGGTCCCTGAATAATTGTGACCAAGATAGGTACTGAGCAGGTCAGCGCTCTCTGCTGCACAAACTAGATGATGAGGCAGTGAGTCCTTCAAATGAAAGGATAAAATATGTTGCTCATAACTGTATTCTGATTTGATGCCCCATTTCTCAGGGCAACATCATTTGTCTGAACACGGTTTTTACAATTAGACAACACAATGGTTTAGGCTTGGTTGTGTTTGGGGAAAAATCATTGTTGGTGTTAAAATGACGTCTTTGATTAGGCTAGGGGACCTTCATTGTCCCCTAGTCACTAAAGTTTGGTAAAGATTGTGGTCATGGTCAAAAGAAACCAATGATCAAAGTCATTCTCAAAATGCATAGTTGGCATCCCTACAATAACATGTCCTAAGTTCCTTTTGTCCTCCTTATGGACAAGAGTCATAATTCCGATGGCGGCTAGATTCAAGTCAAATCAGTTTCATTAATATCGCACCAAATGAAACAAGTTATCTTGAGGTACTTTTCATTCATGCTTCACCATCAGCTGCTTGGCTGCAGGTCGATTAGTAACATCCAATCATTTATTAATACAGATGTAGCCAGCAGCCTTTATAACACCTCTCATTATTATGCTGCTGACACCTTCATACCACAGCTGTTTGCTGCTGCAGCTCCCTCCACCATCCACCTTCTCCTTCCTGTATCTTCACGTATGTTTTTAGGGTGAGATTAGTTCCCTCAGGTAAGTTCTTCAAGCAGAATCGCTGTTTCCACTCAGATTCATTTAGAGCTCACTTGAAAAGCAGCTCATTTCCATTTAATTTAATTGCATCACCTTTTTGGTTTATTCTTTTGTCATGCTAAATGTCTCGAACTGAAATAGTCGTATCAAGTGTAATGATGATTGACTTTAAATGGTGTGGTAAGACAATCGTATTTGTGTGTTCTACCATAAAAAGGAAAAATATTTACTCATTATAGCATCTTTCAGAGCACTCGTTACAAAGTGATTCATATAAACAACATAAAACAATGACTTTAATAAAAGAAAGCACCAATATTGCACAGCAGGGGTAAAAATACACCATTCACATTACAACTGACTTGAATTAATCACTCTACAAGTGCACAATAACGGCAAATAAAACAAAGCAACATAAACAGTTATAGGTTATGGGGGCACAGAAACAAATTAGAAAAGCTTACAGACAAGCTTTCAGAAGTTTTTTTTAAAGCAGCACTGACTCAGCTGAGGGGGAGGCTGTTCAATAGTGTTGGACCTAAAACAAAAGCTTGACCTCTGAGCCGCCAACAGCGTTCATCAGCAGATCTGAGAAGTGTTGATCCAGTATATGAAACTTCAGATCAGACATATAGAAGGAATACTGTATCTCTATCAGTATATGTACAGCAAAATATGTAAAAATAAAATGATCTTTATGTTTACTATTGACCAGAAGACTCGCTGCTGATGTGTCTTCACTATTCTCACGAACTGAATTCCAATACTATTCACTTGACGGGCCAGATCCTCTGAAAACGTTGACTATAGTTGCCATCTGAGAGCCTTCACAACACGTGTTCGCTTTAAATGTGTCTAAGTAGCCAAACATAATGATGTGCAGCGATAAACAGTAATGTTCATGCCACAGGGATTACATAAAGCACACAGATGTTTGTGTGATCATGAGCTCTTAAGAATGCCTCAAATCGACACTGTAACAATTATTTTTATTTGGCAATTGTTTTTGCTATTAATTAGTTAATTAATTAACAAAAAATGCCTATCAAAAGTTTTGTAGTTTGTTGCATTTTATCTAATGAGGCCAGAAAAAGTGACAAATCCTGTGGATACTGCAAATGTTTTGCATTGTGAATAGAATACGTTAAATGTTAATGTGTGTTTTGGGTTATATGAAGAAATAAAAATGCCAGGAATGTTTTTACATATCAAACAAAGTCAACACATTCACCTTTAGTGTTAAAAATAGTCATATACTGTTGGCAGTTGACTACAATATAATGCCATATCAGACTGCATGGCATTAATTTAACTTTTCTTCAATGCTTGTTATGCTTCTACCAGATTAGCATCGCACTTCTATGATGATGACACTTTTCTGTAAACTGGCCTATCCAAATAAACTGTTACCAGCATTTATATATAAAATTAATTAGTGGTTTATAACACAGTAATGTAGTTATATCACTCACTCACTCATGGTTAAAACTAAAAACAAACACAAAAATAACAATGACCAAGATAAACCACCATGATCTGAACGGACAGACTAACTAAAAGTAACATTTGCATTTGTACCACAAAATAGCAGACTTACACTACTCAGTTCAGAATGCATGACCATGTTGTGACAGTTAATGTATTTTAATTATTTTGAGAGAGACTGCCTGACGTTTTGCTAAAAGTGTCGCCTCCATAACATTGTCAGACTCATAATGGACAAAAAAATGATAAAGATCAATGCAGCAGAACTAGAAATATCATCTTTTTCATCGCACGCGGTCTTCTTCTTTGTCAAAACCTGGCGCCTACGTTACCCACAATGCAACGTGACCACTGACAGTTAAGACGTAGATTCAAGTGTGTTGTGCCAGCAGCAGTTAATGCAGAAACGAGCACATTGATGAGTAAAATGATGGAGTTCCCCTTCAACGAATGGTTTATAGCGAGGTAGTAGCACACTACACTCATTTGAGTGTGTTACAGCTATTCCCTCGGAACTCATCTCAAGCGGAAAAAAAGAGTGTAGACAATAATACTTTGTCAAATTGCAAGTGGTGAAGAGATATCACACGATACACTTGAGAATGGAAGGCCTTATAGAGGAGCAGGAAGAAGATAATGAGATCAATTAAGACAACGTCTGGTAATCCTTGAGCTCTCAGCGTGTTGGTTGTACAGAGGATGTGCTATAACAGTGGATCCTGCTCATCACAGCTTAGTTTCAATAAAAGACTACTAAGAGGCCTAAACCTTTGAAAGGCAAAGCAAACCTGGTCTCTCCAGACAGCTCTTTGTTCATCAAAACTGGTGTCTATCTGTTTTCTTTGTTTCTTCACCCTCATGCTCCTTTTGAGACCAAGAAAAAAAAACATTTTAAGTTCAACAGTAGATTAAGGAACTCCAAGGCCATTAAAAGAGGTCTCCTCTGTCTTGTTTCTTGCTCTCTTGCACATCATTTCCCTCTGTTTTCTGATAGCTCTCCCTGACATCTGTTTGAAAGTTGTTTCATCCAGATTGTCAATACTGTGCTCTTAAATCCTCTTTGAAGAGGTTTATTATTTTATTTATCCCACCCAACTGAAGGTGAGGGCAACAGCAGTCTCATGACACGTTAATATTACAGAAAAAATCCTAATAAAATAAAAGCACATATGTCTAAACTCCCTTTTCACTGCCCATGCATTGAAATGAGGACCAAAAATGTGAGCAGGTGCTATTGTTGATTCATAAATGTTACGTCCTTAAACTTATTTGACTGGAAGCTCTCCACACCATTACTGTGAAAGGGTTTGAAAAAAACTGAGAAATTGACTAGGACTTTCCCCATTTGTACTCACTGCACATTCTCAGAGAGATGACTCAAACAAACCTGAACTGTGCTCTCACATGGGCAGCGTTATTGCTGTCCACCAGCTATTCAGGGTCTTTTAAAATGAACAATGAACATCCAATCTCAGCTTTTCACTGAAATTTCTGGTTATTTCACCTTGAACTTCTGCTTTTTAAACCTCCTTGCACAGGTGATCCAAAGCTTTTCTTATATATTCACACATTTTAAATGTGTGAATAACTGTCACAGCTTATCACAAATCTTTCTCACAGCATCTGTGAATTTGTTTTGCCTGCCACAAGGGACACAAAATCTGTTCCTGGAAATCAGGAGGAGGTGAGGGAGAAATGAGCTATTATGGTGTTCTGGTAAAACTGAGCTACTGGGTACCAGCGTTGAGGTTCAGCTAAATACTGCTGTGGACAGGGTCAGCAACAAAAGATATTTTAGCCACTTTAAAAAGGGTCCAATTAAAATAAGAATAAGTGAGTTTAACTGTACACAATATTTAGAATATTTTTTACTGCTTTACTTCGACATCAGACAGCCTTTTCTGATAGATATCCACCAAATATCGCTCTCTCCAAACAAACCAAACTGTATAGGCAAAATCAATGATTTTACCGGAACATGGGAGTTGCTGGTCCACCGCTCCCTCTATTGGTTGGTTTGTTTGTGTTACTGTTTTTGTAGAAGTCACACAAACACATGAACAACTTAACTGAGGCAGCAGTAGGCAGCAATTTCTGTGGTCTGTGAGGTAAAATTACAGGTTTTGCCAATAGCGTTTGATTGGTTTGGAGTGTGTGATATTTAGCTTATATAACAGTGGTTTCCTGTCAGAAAACACTGTCTGACAACAAAGCAACACTGTGAAAATATTCAAAACATAACTACCCTTAAACTGATATTGATTTTGTTTTAGGTGGACCTTTTTTAAGTGGCTTAAATACCTTTTGATGCTGACCCCTGTTCACAGATGTTTATTTACCATATTCAAACGGTGGCTGTTTTCCTCTGACCTTATGCTCAGGGTGGGAAGCTCAAACGCTGGTATCAGAAGAATAGTGACGTGTACTGCTGTGTCTGAGGTTACTAGAAACTATAAATTACATTTGTGTACACTGGGTGGTATAAAGTCAACAGTCAGCATCTGAGACATCTCACATCAACTCTCTTCATCGCTGGACAATGAACATCTCTGTTCATGATTATATCATAAGACAGAATGCACAGTCTCTGGTGACAAATAAGCACCTGTGAGGAGGGTTCTATGTGTAGTCTGTGCTAACATGTGATGAAGTGTCTGTTTTTACTCAATGAGCCATTAACAGTGGAACAACACTGTGAAAAGAGAGGACTTAATGAGCTTCAATGCATATTGGGAAGACTGTTTGTGCCACAAAGAGTTGAATATTGAGTGAGCTCGCATATAACATAACACGCGCGATCATAAACACACGTTCTCTCGACTGGAATTAAGTGAAATTTAGCGAGGCTGCTGGAGTGACGCATGAGGCACAAAAGATGGTATCTTTTTCCATGAAATCCCCCTACCTCTCCCCGAGCATCGTCTGGCTGCCTAATACCCTCCCGGGGTTGTGAGGGGCTGAAATGCATGTCCTCTTCAAGGGCCCTATTTGTACACAACAGCAGATAAACACTCATGTCTCCAAATGGCTGTATTATTAGCCCACATGCATATTCTACATTTTGTATACACACAAGCACAAACACACCCTTGCTGCCTTGCTCAAAAAAAAAGAAAGAAAAAAAGAGAGGCATGGCTCTCTTCTCACGCAGCAGCTTATCTTAACAACCCTCTCATTGCAGTGCAGAGGAGAGTGCAAGAAAAGAGAAGAAAGAATCGATAAAAGGCCATTACGCTTCTGTGCAGCCAGGGTACGAGGGTGGAGTGTGTGGGGGCTGATATGGTTGTGGATGAATGATGTGTGTAAGGTAGAAGACAACCTACACAACCGCTGTTTAGAGAATAGTTACTGTATAGGAGCGTCTGCAAGCTCAAGGACAGACACTGATGTTTGGGATTCAAAGGGAAAAAAAGTCTGGGCACAGTAGCCTATTCCTGAGAACTGACTGGGCCGCCACCACAGTGCTACAGATTCACTGTCCATATTACCCCGGTCTGTCAACGTCAACTTGCAGTTAATTATGTTTGACTGTTATTACCATATGTCCTTTTGTCAGGAGTTTTGACACTTTACCCACTTGGTGCAGTTGGTTTGGGCTGGCCTGAAAGCTGTCAATCAAACTTTGAGCGGACTAAACAACTGGGCTGAGACGGTCAGAAAAAGCCCAAGTCACCCGTTCACCTGATCTGCTTTACTTTGGGCTGTTGGAGGAAATGAAGCACCTGGACATGGGCAGAATATACAGACATCTCAAAGGAAGGCCCTGGCTGTCTGGTGGATTTAAACCCATTATCTCCTTGCTGAGGTGACAGTGGCAGCCGCTGCAGCACCGTACCACAATCTTTCAGTGTACAATTGTCTAGAAACCTGCTCCAGCTGCAAGCAGAAATCACCCTTAAAAATAATCAAAGAGAAATTGTGTCCTTTCCTGAGAAAACATATGGACCTACATCTAAGCTGATATTATTGTTGCTATATATATATATATATATATATATATATATATATATATATATATATATATATATATATATATATACACACATGTACAGAATGAAGCAATGTGCAGTAATTAACAACAAAATCACATAACCACCTTATGCGTGTGGAGTGCCCTGCATTGCTTCAGTACAACCTGTGCCAGAGAAGGTATACTGTAAGCTAAGAGAAGACTAATGACTACTTATTCAAAGGGAAAAGTGGAGGAGGGGAAGGAGACATGTGAGATATGTTTAGCTTAGATCAGGGCCCTCAACACTGCTTAACACTGGCCAGCAATTTATTATTCATTGACTGAACAGATGCCTCTGACTTGCGGAGAACCACAGCTCGGCTATTCACCAACCGGCTGAGACTGACAGTGAGCTCTCGGGTCCTGTACTGTGTTGGCCTACAGCGCTCGTGAGTACGATTTAATATTGCCACTGCAGCACTCTCAGCTATTCAGTTCATATCAATTATCAATAAAACGTCTATTCCCTCCAGGACCTCTACAGTCTCCCTGTGCCACTCGCAAGCATCCGAACATCTCACAGCCTATAGCAGGAGATGAAATGAAAGTGAGGGCAGGAGGAATCAACACTTTTTTTTTTTTTTTTTTTTTAAAGAAATGGTGATACAACAGCTCGGGAAAAAGGTACAGGAACCAAGTTATTCTGCACTGCGATGTTGAAGTCAGAGAGAGGTGCTGATAACTGAAATGACGAAGGATGAGATAGAACAGGCAAAAAGATGGAAAATGACTTTTTTCTTTTTGTCCACAAGCGAGGAAGATGTCAGTCGTTTCAGGTGTGGCTGAAACTTTTTAAAGATAAATTTTAATTCAGAGAGGTGAACAAAACACTGTACCTTGTTTACAGAATCACTTTCTAAAGCCCCTTACACACTGGATTAAAAAAAAAAAGAAAACACTCACGCCCACTAACTCCGGTTTTTGTCTTCGATGGGAAAGGGTACAATGAAGGCTCTTTGCCTCCCTCTGTAACTTCTGCTCACGTGTTGCTTGGTTTGACTCAGTTTGACTCAGTGCATTAGCACAGGACATTAGAGTTTGCATCCTTGAAAGTGTTTATTCACTGACAAAGTGCCTGTCTTTAGTCAAGCATTTGAACGGTGGATAAATATTTTCTTCCCTATAAATTCTTAACAATAAAAGTCTCCTGTTATTGTGTTATCTGAGAACTTTTATCACGAAGCTGCAAAATCGGGAAATGTTGGGTTTCGTTGGCAGTAACTTAAAGGGATACGCCAACATTTTTTTGTTTTCGTGTCTTGCCTCACTCCTGAGTACATGACAAGAAGATAGACACCATTCTTAGAACTGTGCATGCAGTAGCGAGGGAGAGACGGACGGAGCTCGCCTGCCGCTAATTAGCTTAGCTCAAACACTGGGAGTCAATAGGATGTGTTAGCCTGCCTCTGCCTACGGTCATCTGATAAACTCTTCAGCAACTCTGAACGGTCCTGTGTGCTTGTTGTGACTCGTTTTTTACCGCGTTATGTTACGTTATCTATTTTTAGACTAAGATCAGCACTTTTATGTCATTTTCGAAAGAAATACACAGGAAACTAAACCGCTGTTCGCGCGCATGCGCAAACCACCGCGGACGTGCTTGTAGCCTTTGTTTACGAGTAGAAGAAGATTGCTACTGCGGATTATGGCCGATTTTGAAAGAGAGGACGAGGATGATTTCTTCGGGACTGATGAAGATTCACAACCGTACCTATTTGAACCAGAATATACGGAGGAGGAACTACATGTTGTGGAAGCTGAGCGTGCACGAAGAGAAGCTGAGACAGTCGAGCAGCCTGGGGCAGAGGAGAGAGTCAGAACCGGTGTGGTGCCGTCGTATGCAACAAAACGAGTGCTTCTGCTGTACTGTGTGGGAGTTGGTGCTGCCATGGATGGGGAGGCTTGATATATCTGGCGAAGAGGACAGTGCACAAAGAGATTGTGTCACAACGAATGGCGCTTTTCCAGCTTTAGTAAATCCCGCAGTTGTTGAAACTTTTTTCCATCTACCCAAAATAAACTGTAAAAAACACCCCAGGCCGTCTGGAGCTAATGGACAGTTGTCTGTAGAGTAAGTGACTATTATAATTATAAAGATGCATGGGGCACATGTAGAGTATACAGCATATGCCCCATGCATCTTATATTATAGCTAGTATTTTCTCTATACATGTAGAGACTGACGGTGTACACAGCTTGCACAGACATGCTATATTATAGCAAGCTGTGTGCACTGTTAGTCTCTACGTGTATAGAGTTAATAGCTATAATATAAGATGCATAATATAAGATTTTCTCTATACACGTAGAGACTAACTGTGCACACAGCTTGCTATAATATAGCATTCAGTACAGCAGAAGCACTCGTTTTCTGTCGGCATGGGTTGGCAAGCCCCACAGCTACACCAC